>VXAK01000384.1:44744-59696 GCA_013399435.1 Arenaria interpres | reverse complement strand
GAAACCCGTATCGGGTGGTTCGGAGTTTTTCACACCTGTGTTTTTTTGTGTCAAGTTTGAGGAGTACACGAATACAAAGGTGACTCTTCGAACTGCCGATTAGGTAATGCCAATTTGAGGTCTGAATATTAAAATGTTCCTCTTCTGATTCACGCTTTACTACCCGTGACGATCCCGTGAGCCGGAGTTTACCCAAGGCCGTGCCGGTGCCGCTCCATGGGCAAACTCCTTCTCCATAAATGAAATCATAGAATCATAAAATGGTTTGGGCTGGAAGGGATCTCTTAAAGATCGTCGAGTTCCAAGCCCCCTGCCACGGGCAGGGACACCTCCCGCTAGACCAGGTTGGATTTTAAGCCTCGATGTCTGTCTTGCAAACTTTTCTGCATGGACAGACCCCTCTGCCTGTTCAACTTCTAGGAAGCCTATGAGCACTCTGTACTCCAGTGATGATCAGCAGGTGTAAAGCATCCCGGGAGGTTGCCATAAATCCAGTTTAGCGAGGTGACTGGATGTATCAAGCTAAAACAGAATCTGAAACTCCATCTGTGCTGTGCTGCCTGAGATACTGCGATGTAACACTGAAAAATTGTTAAAGATAACAAAATAAGCATTTTTGCTACTACATATGAAGAAGGCTGGCAGAAAGATTTGCATTTTTTCCTAACCCGTATACTTTTATTAGGATAATTTCAGACATAAGCCCTTCTAAAAAATGATCTTTGTAACTTGTTCTTTTTGTTCATTTTTCTGTGCAGAGCTGTGTGGAAAGTGAGTTCAGGCCACACGTGAGCTGTTGTGCTATACCTTCATAGAATCATAGAATTGTCTTAGGTTGGAAAGGGACCTTTAAGATCGAGTCCAGTCGTCAACTTAACTCTGATTAAAAAAAAAAATAAAAAAAATCACTAAACCATGTCTCTAAGCTCTATGTCAACCTGTCTTTTAAATACTTCCAGGGATGGTGCCTTAACCACTTCCCTGGGCAGCCCATTCCAATGTTTAATAACCCTTTCAGTGTAAAAATTTTTCCTAATATCCAATCTGAACCTCCCCTGGTGCAACTTGAGGCCGTTTCCTCTTGTCCTGGTGCCTGTGACTTGGGAGAAGAGACCAATGCCCGCCTCCCTACAACCTCCTTTCAGGAAGTTGTAGAGAGCAATAAGGTCTTCTCTCAGCCTCCGTACTTTTCAACTGCTTGTATTACAGAGGGAAATGCCTCCCAAACTTCTGTCTGGTCATAATTTGGGTCAATTTTGCACACGACGGATCCTTTGCTCCAAAACCTCCTTACTTCTGAAAGTAGTGAAATCTGTAAAACTGTCTGAACAGTGCATGTTTAAATTACTTAAACAGCTTTGATATGCTAAATGGAGTGTACCAGTTTGTGTAAAGTAGGTTTTTGTTGGGAGGAGGGAGTTTTGAGCTGCTTTTAGAAATAGCAACTGGAAGTTATTTAAAGCATACTTGCATATTTTTTTTTCAGCGGTCGGTATGCCAAAGCACTTATACAAGAATTCTTCTTTATTTTGTAGGGTTGATCCATATGGGTTTGAAAGGCCAGAAGACTTTGATTACGCGTCCTATGAAGCATTCTTTTCCAGATACCTAGTGGTGCTCACTAGAAGAGCAATAAAATGGTCCAAACTCCTAAAGGGGAAGAACAGTATACAGAAGAGTTTAAAAGGTGAGCTGTGTGTCTATTTATAGCTAAAAGTGGATTATGTTGGAACCAATATAAATCGTATTAAATTGGTTTGCATTTTTGAATGTTAAATACTATTTTTGTCCTCAAATGAAAACCAGTAGTATAGCAGTAATAATACATAAACAAGTATGCTGTTGTTACGGGGACCATTGATTTGATTTAAAGCTTGCAAAGGATTAATCCTTCTTTGTCATACACTATAATATCTTATTACATCTGTAACCCAGAGATTATGGCCACTGGCTCTTCAAGATGCTGTTTTACAGCTGTTTGTTGCATTGTACCCTGCTCTGTGCTCTTTAAAAAGACATGAGATTATGTAGAAGACGCTGTCTGGAACTGCAGGGGTCAAGATGTTAGGGCGCTCAGTTGTTGACTCTTTGACATGCTTTTAGATTGCTGAGACTTTCTAGCTCTCCTTATCCTCCTTTTGTAAAATGACGTTTACCGCACAGCTGAAAAGGTGTGTACTAAGAACTGATGCTAAATGCCTTATGAAATGGGGAAAGTACAATTAATGTAGGAGCTAATGCAACATTGATAAAATGCTCATGGAACTATTAATGGCTGCTTCAAAAATAGTAATATTTTGTCTTGCAAGAGGGACAGGGAGGTAAATGGAGGGAGTCAGAAAGTGGCAGGGAATCCTTTGAGACTCAAGGGTGGGATTTTTTTTTTTTTTTTCCTCCTGCTCTTTCTCTGGGTTATTTCATATAAGCATCTAAATTTTCCTCTCTGCTCTTAATGATGCTATTCAGCTTGCTTTCTCTTGGGAGTCTTTTGGAGCTGGGCACGGTTCTCTGTAACTATGTTAAAGCAAAAGTGAGTAAAACTAAGCAAAAGTTCATCACGCGCTGTAACATAGCTGGATATTTAAAGCTGTGCTTCAGGTGTAGACTTGGACTGCTAATTCTGGTGGTTTTGTTGTTTTCTTGGAATCAAGAATGGCATGATAACTAGTGAGACATTTTAAATATTACAGTGTATTTATTGTATGGATGTCCGTTTTAAGGCTGAGGAATCCCAGAAAATGTAGGTGTGAGCTACAGTTGCAAGATCATATGCTGCTAACTATAAAGTAGCTACTTCTACTCTCTTCTTTTTCTTCCACACATAAAGAAGCTTTTGTTTAGGGCGTCAAGTTTGAATGTAATGATAGCAGTACAGTATTTTGAATTAGTGAGGATTTTGAGATTCTGTGGAACTTAGTCTTCTAGTTGTTGCAGAAAAATAACCTCAGATTTTGATTCATCTCCTTGTTCTCTTAAAATGTGTGAACTGTGACAGTGGCAGATTTTAGCAATTTCTGTGAGTTTGTTACATTTCTCTTCCCTTGAGTGGCCTGTTCCAGTGTTGTAGACACAAAATGCTGCTGTGATACAAACAGTGTTAATGGCTTTTGGTCTTACTTTGGAGACACAACTTTGACCAAATGTCAACTTGTCCACCAGGCTTCTGAACTGGTGATCATGCTGCCCCACTAGCCACGTCACGGCAATAACCATTAATGTGGTTATAACCCTCTCCAACAGGCTACTGTTTGTGAAAAATGGGGTAGCATGAATCCACAGAGTGGACACAGGCAATGGTTCTTGACTGTTGCAAGCCCATGTGGGCTAGTGCGTCATCTTTGACTTTACTAACTTTGGCTAAAGATTCATGGATTTGTAGACTATGCATTCTTATGTATATATGTAATATGTAATTCTAAGGAGAGTGACTGGGATAAATAATGTTGAGGAAGTGTAGTCTGAGTGTAAATTCAAAGTTGTTACAATAAGCCTCCCTCATTATGGCCAGCTGATACCTCAGAAGAGGAGAGCAACAAGTTCACCTGTATAATTACCCAGAGTTATGTAAGCAATTGTTTAGGTATGTGCTTTATCCTGTAGTGATTTCCTTGCAGGCGGTTGGAAAGCAGAAGGTCAGCCTGGTGATATGCTGAATTTCACTCCTTCAGGACCTAATTTCATTGCTCTGAAGCTTCGCTTAGGAGCTGCTGGTTCTGATTAACTTCCCCTCTGCTGCAAGTCAGCCATAAACTAGAACTGAGAAGAATATTTTATTTGCTGCTTCCCCCTGAACGCAATAGCTGTATTTGCAAATCCATATCCTTATTTTGAGTTCTGCTGAGGCCTTTTCTAAATGCATCCTGCTGTGAGTAGATGTGAGAGAGTCATTGTGCATGTGGTATCTCAGTAGCTCCACGCCTATTTGTCTTTACACATAGAGAAGGTCATAATTCCTGTCTGGGTGAACAGGAAGAAGTGATGACTTGTGTTAATTTTCCAATTTGGAAATGTGGCATGTTCACATGCTACTGTGGTATGTATGTGTATAATTCTGTTCCACTGTAAAGAAGAATAATTAGACTACATTTTAACAATGGTAATTAAGCAGTGTATTCTGTTGCTCTGGATTACAGCCTTCTAGCAGGGTGGGTCATGGGAATTTTGGCTGATGGTTCCTTTTGCTCATTCTCCAGTCTCTTCCTTTGTGGTATATTTTTCTCCCTCTACCTTTGTTATCTTCACTGTCTGCTCTGCACATGTGAGCTTTCAGACAGCATTTGGTCATTTGCCTCTTGTCTTTCTGACGCTACTGAGATCCTCTTAATTTTTGCTTTTTGCCATTCAAGCCTTTTGGTCTTTATGGGACCAAAAGACAGCTTTCTGTTCTGGCTTGTTTACGGGTGGGTAACAAACTGACATAATTATCCAAAGTAGCTTAATTCTAACCGGAAGTGTACTGTGGAAAAGAATTTGGCTGTAAACAGATTAGTCAAAACTAACCAGTAGCAGAAGGTGCTTTCTAGTCTCTGAGGCTGATAAAAATACAGGGAAAGGTGAAAGTAATAGCGTTGAACGGTGGTTATAACAGGAGCACCTTTGTTTCAGCACAGGGGTTAAAGGAAGGAAGGAGCAGCTTAGAAAGTCAGATTTTGTGTTTGAGTGTAACTTGAACATTTATGGCACAGATCTTCTTTGTTTCTTCTTTGATGCAGTTGTAAAATAAACCTTTTAATTCCTTATTGGATGCTCTTTTCAGCTCTCTCATAGAATTTTTCCTGTAGGATCCAAATTAGTTTTCTCAGTGTTTAACAGTATTTATTAGTAACTGGAAAGTTCAGAACACTTCTCAAAATCGCACTTTTTGTCATATTTTATGTGAGATTATTTTTGTTTTCAAATGGGGTTTTCCTATATGTACTTAGTCGACAGGGGTCTGGACTGAAACAATGTCAATCGGAGGAAAATATAAGTACAACTTTACCTAGAGGCAGAAACATCCAGAATTCTCACATTCTACCATTATACAAGGACAGACAGGTTTAAAGTGATTTATTTATTTTTAGATCTTGTTACTATAAGTAGTGGTCAATATGGGAAAATGTTTTTTTTTCTGCATACTTTTCTCTTGAATTTGCTTTGGGTATTCTTAGCACTTCTAGGCTACCTCCCTTTCACGTAACTGCTTTTTCTGGTAACAAGAAAAACATATTTAAAAGTATGACTCTAAACCTCTGTAAACTGGCACTGGATATCAGGGGTAATAGAATTACTGAGGCTGCTTTTGTTTGCTTAAAGTTAAAAATTGGTGATGTTTCACATTTCATTAATGAAGAGGCAAAAATTTCACATAAAAAAATATATATTACACGTGTTTTAAAGCTTAGACTGTTGCGTACGCTGCAGTTTGTCCTGGTAGTGATTCTGAAGACAGGTACTTGAGGCCTGATGGTATTTAGCAGTGCTACTTTTGAGATTGAGCCCTTGGTTTACAGCTGGAGTCGGATGTGCGATTGGAGACATGCCCAATCCAGCTTCATCTGTGAAAGCTTCTTAAATGTTACGGTGGGAGGATATTCTGCAGCGTGGACTGTTTTTGTGGGCTTTTTAAAAGTTCCTGCAGATAATGTGGAAGAGGGCCTATAGAAAACAAAATAAATACATATTTGTATAAACCAGTACAATTTTATGTCTATAATATGACACACATATGCATATATAAAACACTTAATTACAACTGTCCTTGTTTTCAAAACTGCTTTGCTGCTTCTCTATGCCGCTTTGCAGATCCTGGCGAGTATGATAATGGTGTGAGGAAGAAAAGCACCATGTAAAGGGCTTTTCCATTCCTCAGGGAGTGGGGAAACTGGGGTAGGCAGTCACTTGGGGCAATCCAGGCCTCTGGCTGTCTATTACCATGAGAGTGATGACACTGAGGAATAATGAGGGTATATTGTGCTGTCGGGCGGCTTTCCCCTTGTGCCAATGTCAAAGGCTTGTCTATGCTTCTCTTGAATTTAATGTGTATTGTTGAATGTAGATGTTGGCTATGCCTTCAGAATTGACGGTTGTTCCAGGAAAAAAAAAATGCTATTGGAATTATCTGATAGAATATGATAATCCAGTAGTTTGGCCAGTAAATATGCTTTAGAGATATTCACAGGCTCATCCAAATGTTTCTTCTCATTGAGCTAAATGGGACTGGCTTCTCATACTCATTCCTGCATTCGTTATGTCCATTTATAGGATTTCTTGAGCATTAGAGTTCAAAATCTTGTAAAGAAAATGAAGTAGGGATTATTAAATAACCATGGAAACAAGTAAATTATTTCCAGCCTGTCTAAAAGAAGGTTGCAGTTAAAGTTTCTTTACAGCTACAACAGTAGAGACTGTAACCCATAATTTAAATCCTCATGGGAAAGCTAAACAAAAACTGTCCCTGGAAGACCAGTTATTTATTGCAAATATGAAGGGTAGGTGTGGTACTTTCAGAGAATGTACCAGACTTTAGGTGAGTGAAATGCCCATTAGAGATGCATGAATCTCTCTGTTAACATTGGGAAAGCAACTTAGACTCCTCAAGGACAGGCAGCTGCAGTTAGGTGGAATGTATTTAGAAGGTGGCTGACTCAGTTGTAAAACCTTTTTTCACTCCGCTGTTTTTAAGGCCTTTAATTCAGGCAGCATTTGTCTTGGGTTACAGATCTTTGTGACTGGATAAAACCAGATTAGGTAATGATATGTTGGGGGGGGGCAGAATAAAAATGTCCATTCTTATTTGAGCCCTATAGAATTTTGGGACAAGAAGTTGATACTTTTGATTTATGCAGTCTCGTTCACTTAGTAAGAAATACCTGCTTGCTTTCTTAGTTTCTCTTCCCTGGAAAAAGCAGAAGGATCTCAAACAGTCATCTGTGGTTTCGGCTCACAAGGGATAATGTTGATGTAGGATTCTGTACCAATGAGCAGCATTGACTCCTTATTAATATTTTTCATACCACTCCCAGGAAGAAGCTGCTTTGGCTGTCATTAGCCTGATGCTTCTTCCTGCAATCTTGCATCCTAGTTATTTACACTGAATCATCTGCTTAAAAAAAACAACACCAACAACCAAAGCATGCCCTGATAATAAATATGATGCAAGAGATTAAAGCTATTTTAGATTTGAAAAGACTTTCCTGGTTAGTCTAGCAAAAATCAACTGCTGTTCACTCACATCTCCAGTTCTTCCAGGAGCTCATCTAGACAGTAGCCACATATTTAATATTTCTCGGTTTCTGCTATGATTTCAGTGGTTGGGTGCTAAACTGAAATCCTAGGGTTATAGTAACATAGCCATTTATGCTAGACCATAACTAAGCAAACAGAAAGGGTTGTCATGTCAGAGGCTATTAGTCATGTAGGGAAAGAAAAAGTCAGTGCTTTTTCTGAATGAAAAAGCACAAAGATCAAGGGGAAATTTTGCTCTTCATATCTCTGCCTGGAAAGGCGGGAAGAAGAGGAAAGGATCCAAAATCCTAATGGGGGGGATAGAGAAGGGAGGAAAGCCTGGGTCTGGAGATGAGTGTGGGGAAACTGAGTGGCAAGAATTTACAAGTGAATCTAGAGTATACTATGTGGCTGAGAGGGAAACACTTATCCTAAACAGTAGCATAGGAGAGAAAGCATAATAATCTCTAGTCAAGAGACTATGACTTCTCACCTTTCTGTTGCTCATTTTCAAAAGAAAAATATAGTTAGATTATTGCTTTTGAAAGAAAAAAAACCAACACCACCAATTCTTGTTTTGCAGTGAAGAGATATATCAGAAAAGGCATCCCCAATGAACACCGTGCATTGATCTGGATGATTGTGAGTGGGGCCCAAACAAACATGGAACAAAACCCTGGATATTACCACAGACTGCTTGAAGGAGAGAAGAATGACAAGCTGGTTGAAGCAATCAAAACAGGTCATTGTCTTGATAACACTGATTATCTGTCCTATGTCCTTAAATGTTAAAGATCAAGTTATGTCATGGAAAACTTCTGTTTCTGTAGTAATGGTTTAAGTGTTCAATTAACATGTAAATTAGATTAGCCATAAGCTCTTTAACAGCACAGATCTTTCTAGGTTCATCGTGTGATCAAAAGCATTAAGGAAGATTATAAATTATTTGGGAAGGAACGGAGAACAAACCAGACAACAGTATTTCATCATTTCCTAAGTGAATGATGAGATATAATTTTGTACCATGACACCTGCCTCTGGGACTGTTTCTCCTTACTTCTGTCCCAGCAGGACCCTGGAAGAGCAACAGGGATGGCTGAAGTGTCCATATGAGACAGAAGAGGTATGCTAGGATTTCAGCTTGAGGAAGAAGCTGCTGATAGAGCTATATGAATTATAAATGGTGTAGAGAGGGTGAATGGGGAGCAATTGCTATTTGTTTCTTGTAACATAAGAACTAAGGACACTGAATGAAATTTGCCATGCTGCAAGTTCAGAAGAGCACATCACTGATGGCACTTGTTACTGGATCATACTGATGAGGCCAGAGGTATGAACTGGTTTAAAAAGGGGTTTGACAAACTCCTTTTTGTGGGGAAATCCATTTGATGCATGAAGTCCTAAACACTAAATGTGAGTCCCTGAAAGAATGGAAGCGTAGGAGAAGCACCTCTCCTCTACTAATCCAGTTTATATGGGCTGTCTGTGAACATTGATCAGTGGCCAATACTGGTGACAGGGTATTAGGGCAACCAGACCTTAGACTGGCCCACTGTGGTTTTAAAAGTGGCAGTGGAGGAGCACAAGCAACTGATGTAACTGATACTTGTCCTGAAACTTTCCATCCTGCTGCAGTAGAGCTTTTGTAGAGAAGCCAATACTGGTTGAATTGCCCAGTTAATGAGTCAAGAGTTTGGGCTGTGCTCTGGACAAGCACAATGCTGAGGTTGTTTTATTAGAATGGCAGGTGCAGTTATCCTCTTGAAAAAATCAGTAGTTAAAGTTGGGGCTTTATGGATTTTTGAGTTGGATAATCGTCTGAACTCTTCTTGGTTTATGCTGAGTTTTCCCTCTGCCTTTCCCCACAACAGCGCTATGGGCTTTTGGGACTACACGCCTTAGTAAGGTATTTTGGAGCATAAACTTTCATGTTCCTATGAATATGAAGACTAGCCAGAAACCTTCAGGCTCGTATCTTGCTCAGAACTAGAAACAGTAGAGCTCTAACTACTAACACAGAGGGAGCTATTAAGATGACTTTTCAAAGCCAGCCTTGGTAAGGGCCTGGAGAAGGATCAAACTGTGTTCAGTTGGAGTACAATTGCTGCAAGAGGGAGTTGCAAACAATTTATTTTGCAGTACTAGACAAGGATATGAAGGGTCATATCGTGACAGTAGGTGGCTTTTCACACAGGTTATACCATGAAATCAAAATATTTCTGTGGGGGAGGAAAAATAATGGAATAAGATACAGATCTACTTGTGAATTATGGAGGAAACAAAGTTTTGAAAGAGCTACTGCATCTATTGGAAAACTGCAGAAAGAAAACTAGCAAGTAACGAGGGAAGGGATAAAGAAAAATGGATTGGAGAGTTTTATTAGAGGGGAGAAAAATAAAAAGAGGACCTTGGGCCCTAGGGTGATAGATTTCCCTTCAGAAAGGAAGAAACAACGTGAACATATGAGAGGTGGAAGGAGCGAAATACTTAAGGTGAATGGAAACTCTGTGTTTAATAAACTTAGTGCTCCCCTTGACTGTACAAATTTTATAATGGGCTTTAGCTGAGGGCTGTTTCAGTGTGAATTATTGTCTGACATTCAGTTTGCTTCTGCCTGTGTTATTTTCCCCTCACTGTAGTTGTTTTTAACAGTAAACTAAAGTAAGATGTGGAAACTTGCTGCCATTCACTTTTCATATCTGCAGTTTCCAAAATTTTCAGGCAGTTGTGCTGTATTTAGTCCCGCGGTCTAGCTATAAAGTTATAGCCCAGAATGATGCTGTGGTTTAAAAACAAGAAAACAGTAACCACGCTTTCTTTTTTTCAGGGGGAGGGGCAGGAGGACAAAGCCAACCAAAGACTATTTCAAATTCAATTTAAAACGTGTAAGAGCCAGCATGTCCTGTTTATTTTACATACCCAAAAGCTCCAAACAATTTTCATGTATGTTAGGAACTTATTTTCAATGTGGGAATGTCTTTAATGGGACATAATCAGGTTAGAAAGTGCAGATAGACTCTAGAGAAATGTCTAATCTTTAAAGAAAAATCTGATTAGTAAGAGCAATAAAAAAATTTCAGCTAAATAAATCTAAACTGTCCTATCACCATTTTTTGCCCTTTAATTTGCACACTCTCAACTGAGAGGCTTTGTTGCTGATTTTGTTTTATATGATACTTGCTGTTTCAACATTTTTTTTTTTTTTTTTAAGAGAAGTGTAAGTGAGCAGACCTCCTTGCTCTAAATATGAAAGTAAGAGCTTGAAAAATGCAGGTCTCTAAATTTTTATGGAAATTTTCATGCTTAAGTTTGCAGGCATGTTTAGAAGGGTATGCGTTCCTGCTGACCTTTGTTGTTCATGCCCTATTATAATAAAGTTTAGTGGGACAAATGATGTTGGCAGGATAAAATGTGGCTGTCCTGCTAATGCAAAGGCTTCGTGCTGGTTAGAAAAAGGCAGGGGTGTAAGTTGACGCAGCTTCCTTGCAGTAAGTCCCTCTTAGGCCAAGCCATTGAGTAAGTATGTCTGTGTCTGCAGGTCCTCTTGTGTGCATGTGCAGCTGATATCCACGTTTCCACTTCTGTGTTTCATGAGGAAGACTTGTGGGTGCTGTTTGATGTTTATCAGTCAGTCCCCTGAGCCTGCACTGCACCTCATGGCTGCTGGCAGAAGGACCTGGCTATGTGGATTGGGTAGTAGTTGTAGGAATTTAGTTTAGCTTATGATGGGTTCAGAAAAGTAATTCAAACAATAGTCATTGCCACATCACTGGAAACAGTGAATATTTTACTATCAAAGCACTAATAAGCTTCTCTGAGTGGGATTAAACTATTAGTGAAGGTTGGGAATTTTCATGTGAGTTTAGGGCATTTAGCCATGCAAGAGCAAGGGAGACAGCAGTGTCAGCTCTTCTGGCTCTCTGTAAGAGAAGCCATATCAGGTCATATCCAAATGGCTTCCTCATCTGGTCTTCTGTCTACCTGAACAGCTAAAGGAAGAAGTGGAGCAGTAAAGTGTGTAGTGATGCTTCCACAGAATGTCTTTACTATTCTCCAGTTATCTGTGGTTTGGGGAGCTCCCGAGTCATACTCTGCATGTTTGTAATTAGTAACACTGGATGGGGAAAACATTCACAAAACACCTCTGGTTGCACCTTTTTCATGTCTTTCACCTTGCTTGTGATTTTGCAGATTTGTGCTGTCTTGCTCATAAGCATCTCCCTCCAAACTAAGAAGCTCTAATCCACCTTGGATTATATATACATATTATATATATATTATAATATATATGGTAGCCATTTCCTACCTGTGATCTTCTTTGTTTCCATTCTCTTCTGCAATTTCTCTGATTCTGATACCACCTTTTGGAGATGAAGGGGGCTGGAATTTATGGGGGCGCTTCCGCTTCTCAGATTTATAAGGTGGCATTATTGTTCTTTTTGTAGGAAATCCTAACCCTGTTTGCTTTCTTGATTGCTGCAAGCTATTGAACTGTGACTTGCTGCTGGTGGTGGTGAGTGTCAGGCTCAGTTTCTCTAGTTTTAGTTGATAGAAAGCTTGAGCTTAACCTAAAAAAAAATAACAACCCAGGTTTTGGTAAACACTAATTCCAGGTGTTGGTAGAGGAAAGCTTGAAGATGAGTCCTGAATATCCAGTTATATCAAAGTTAAAATACACTTTATGTATATTGTTTTTACAAGTTGTAACTGATGACCTAACTTCATTATTCTGCAGGTTTGCAGTGGAGTTTTTGAATGATAGTAGCTGTCAGTTGAGGTACATTTTTATTCTGCTCTTTACTAAGAAAAAAAAAATTTAAAAATTACCTGCCTGGAAGCTATTCAGAGCAGATGCGAGTTACAGATGTAGCAATAGCAAAGAAGTGACCGAAAGTGGAATAAAGGATGTTAGTTGTAAAAATACTTATGTAATTTACTGGCCACTGTGTCGAGGGATGGGAAGCATGTGGGTATGAAGGTAAGAACAGAAAGGATGGGACAGCAATGTTGAGTTGTAGGCGCCTGACTGTTGAAGTACTCTAAATATGCAAGACTGGCACAAAAGGATTAGTTTTCTGGAGTGCACATTTAAATCTCTTTGCTCCAGAAACAGCATCAACAATTGTGATTCCAGGTACCAAAACAGATGTCTGTTTTATAAACTGAGGCTAATGTGGCTTTCTGCCTATTTGTATTACTGAATGAGAGAGAGAAATACTGCAGAGATAAACAGAAAAGGAAAGCTGCTGGTTTTGCTTCATGGCAGCATAATGCCACCACCTCACTGCACTGAAAGATCATCTTAAAATACTGTTGGAATTTAATCTGAATTTACTACAAAGGAGTAGCTAGTCTTTTCTTTGTAGCCTTCTTCCTTGTTGTGTGCTGCTATACCTAGTTTGGTTATAGCCAGCCAATCTGCATACACTCACAAGATAATCATTGTTTTGGGGTTATCTAGTATAAAGTTCTAATGTTCATTTCCCTGCTTGAAAACAATTGTGGTGTTTTTCCTGAAACCAGACTAGTCTGAGGCTGTGTTCTTTGGACGCTAATGTCTATCAAGAATAAAGCAGGTTGATGGGTAGCAGGTCAGAGGGTGGGCTGCAGGAGGTAAAGAAGGAGGTGTTTGGACATCTCTGCTGGAACAGGTGTAGTTAGTGGGAGTAAGTGCTCAAGTCAAATGAAGAGGTCTCACCTACTCCTGCTGTTGTCTCAAGTCCTCTCTGGCAATCCTAAAATCATAGAATTACCTAGGTTGGAAGGGACCTTTCAGATCATCTAGTCGAACCATCAACCTAACACTGACAAAAAACCATCGCTAAACTAAACCTATCTTTTAAATACCTCCAGGGATGGTGACTCAGCCATTTCCCTGGGTAGCCTGTTCCAATGCTTAATAACCCTTTCAGTGTCAATTTTTTCCCTAATATCCAATGTAACCCTCCCCTGGCACAGCTTGAGGTTATTTCCTCTTGTCCTATCCCCTGTTACTTGGGAGACGAGACCAACTTCCACCTCTCTACCATCTCCTTTCAGGTAGTTGTTAGAGAGTGATAGGGTCTCCCCTCAGCCTCCTTTTCTCCAGGCTAAACAACCTCAGCTCCCTCAGCTGCTTCTCATAAGACTCATTCTTCAGACACTTCACCAGCTTTGTTGTCCAATCATTTTATACTATGGTAAAACATATCAGTTTGTGTGCGCTCAGGGAGCAGGCTGACTTCCCTCACCTTGCAGTCAGAGGGGACTCGGAGCTGGAGGAAGGGGGAGAGTGTGCAAATGTAGCGGAAAGGGGAGGAGAGAGAGGAAGCAGGACACCCTGCTCTTGGTGTGCTCGAGATAATAATGTGGCATAAGGAGTCCTGTAAGCCCATGCCCAATATCTTCTATTAAGGGTAAAGACTTCTAGCTCTTGTATCTTGTTTTTGTTCCATGTCCGTCCAGCCCATCCTCCAAACTAAAGAAACTATTACTAAATATAAAGAGAAGTTTAAAATTCTTCATAAAATTAGGGTCGACTTCCTCAAGTCCTGTGGGAAAAACATGCTCTGCACTCAGAAAGCGAATTGGAGCTGGTTGTCTCAACTGCTGGCCTTCCTCAGGTTGAGAAATTAAAGATGACTTCAGTTTGCGTAGTCTCTGCTCTGTATGTGATGGACTTTTCCTACTCCCCCCACCCCAACCTTTATTCTAAATAGATGATGGGGAGAGCCATAACTGAAATATCAACATTAATCTTTTCTCTGACATCTGGCATATACTTTAATAAACAACAAATTCTGATTATGCGAATAGTATGCTGCTCTTCCTACCAAGAAACAAAACAAATTTATTTATCCTATAACTAACTGGCTGTTGTTCAAGTCCTTTTAAAAATTGACTTTTTCCTTGTGTTTTTCTTTTCAGTCACATGAGAGGTGAAATATTTTCCTGCCCTCCCATTTCTGTAAATGATTTGTTCATTTTTAAAAGGAAGAAATAGTGATTAGTGTGATAACTTTTTAATGCTTCTGACTTCCGTGACACAAGTGATTTTGAGGGGTTTTCTTCCTTGAGTTGCTTATAGCTCAACTTTGTGTCAAAGCTGTAACAGACTTCTTCCTTTATGCAAGAAAAGCTGATTAGAAGTGATAACTCTTAGGGCATAAATATCTGTATGGTGGTGCTGTTACTGAATTATTTAAATTTATTTTTTTTAAATTTAGCTCAATTTCTTGTTGTTAAATATAACCAAAACAACTGTTTGTATTTTAATAATGTCTTGGGTTTTCAAAATCTTCAGAGTTGCTTTTGAATAGTTTTTCTTTCTCCCCATCTTAAACTTTGAAAAATCAGATGCACATGTCTGGGCTAGTGACCTTGGCTTCCCTCTTTATAGAGTGAAGCAGGCCAAAAATTAACTCTGCTTTTTTCTTTCCAACAACTAAAGAAGAGTTTTGAGTGACTAGCTCAAACTTGCATGTCTAATTTTGAGACCTTTGTAAGGAGAGATGAGTCCTACTATTCATATTTGGTCTGGAAGAAATGAATGTTTTGACATGTCAGTAATTGCATAGTCCTTACTTGGTTGAGGATTGAGTTTGAAGCACATGGGATGTGCTCTGCTGCTTGGATATCAAAAATAACTCTCCTTCTTGATGATCTAGCACCAATGAAGAAACGACTTTTCTCATGGTCACATCACGGAGGAATGTAAAACTTTAAAAATATAATTTTAAGTGGAGGCCACCAGTTGCAAGAACAGGA
>VXAK01000384.1:30495-44707 GCA_013399435.1 Arenaria interpres | reverse complement strand
TTTTTTTTTTTTTAAGTTGTTTGGGCCTGTTTGGTAGAGGTTCACTGAGTAAGTCAGTTGAAAGTTCATATGATTTGTTATGAGAATATGCTTTCCTAGAGGTGCAGCTCATTTCATGCCACTTGGCTAGATAAATTTGGTATGTGTTGTTTCTGCCAGTCTAAATGTCTGGTTTGCTTTCATTTAAGCCCTTGCAGTCAGACATTGAGAGAGTCCAGTCTGCAGGAGAATTTCTTTGGTCCTGCTTGAAATCAATTTCTGTACAGTAATACGATTAATCTTTCTAGGAATAGATTATCCTTGAATGCAGATGGCCTTTTAGCCAAGATGGATGAAAAGCTGTTTCTTAGAATTCATTTACCAAAACTACAGTTCTAGTGAGCCAGGTGAAGTTTCAGTTGTACTTCAGAAAATCTGTACTTCAGAAAATTGTTTGGCAAGTGAAGGAGGGAACAACACTTAATTTTGGTCTTTTTTTTCTCTTTTTGTCTAGACATGAACAGAACATTTCCAGATAATGTAAAATTCCGCAAAACTGCTGATCCCTGTTTGCAGCATACCCTCTACAACGTGTTGGTAGCATACGGGCATCATAATAAAGCAGTAGGATATTGTCAGGTATGTAATTACTACTTTTTAAACCATGCTGAATTTCACCAATGGCAATTGTTCTTGTCCACTTGAACGTGAGTGTTTAGAAGCAGATCCGCAAACTTTCTGTTTTTAAAATGGCCTTGGGGATGGAAAAAATGAATTGCTTCAGGCAAGTTCAAATGTCCTTGTGGGTTTCTCCATGGCCTTCTTCTTAGCTTACTCGATCATATTTGGTTCTATTAGCTGCAAAATAAGTATTTTATCACCCATGGTTATATCAAGATTGGTTCCTTTGGAGAGGAAGAGAAAGCGAGCTTGCCTTTCCCTCTTCCTCCTGCCATCTTTCCCAGAATAGTCCTCAGTACGTACTAGGCATATGAGATCTCAATTTCCTTTGTTTTCACTGTCACATTTTTTTCAAAATACAGGAAGACCAGTGTTTGTTGAGACATAATGAAGATGGGGGGGTGGTAGCATTTATTTGGTGCCATCTCCCAGTACAGACAGGCAAGTAGGAGCAAAATTTGTTTAAAATTCAACCTGACACTGCTTAAATGGCAGCTCAAAAAGCTGTTGTCACTGCCAAGCACTGTAAAGTTTCCTGTGGGACACAAAGATAAAAGTTGATTCATGACAGTCAAGAACAAAGAGGCCATCGTTAAGGATCATAAAGAAGCAGGAACTGCCATGAGCAAAATGTATTTTCAGTTCACTTAAGTCCTCTCATCTCTCCTCCCTTTCCTCACCAAGGATACGTGTGCTAATCTGTACTTCATGTGAGTTGAGGAAGTTTGTACAGTAAATACAACTGTGTCAAAGTTGAAAGAATATGAATTATATTTATTGAGGTCTGGAGGGAAGAAGACTTAGAAGGACTTAAGCCTAGATTGATGTTACTAAAACAAATTATTTTTGAGGATCCCAACCAGTTTTATAGTACAGAAAATATTTGAAAAATGGAAGCAAAAGATGAATGATTTTTATTATTTTCATTTTAATGTATTTATTAAAATATGATGTTTAATAGTTTGAGAGTAACAAAAGAGGTAGAATTGTGAATATTCTTTTGCAAGTGTCAGGTTCTTATATAGAGGTAGTTATACCCACAGATGTGTACAACTTCTAAACCATGCTAGCTTCTATCCAAAGTGTATGTCTCATTGTTACTAGGAAGTTTTAGTACATTAACTTCTAATCAGTGGGCTACTCTTTTCATTTTAACTTGTCATTATAAACACTGGAGATGAAATAAGACTTAAAAAGCCTTATATGATTCCTTTTCACCTTTGGTCTCCGCATAGAATTAATGTTACCTATTCTGTCTAAATAATTAGAACATAAACCAAAGGTCAGCAGCTACTTTCCAAGGCATGTCATAAATCAAGCAAAGTTTCGGAAAACCACCTTTTCTGCTAGGGAAACAGCAGACTTCATCAGGATAGATACAATGATACCTACTGCATGACAGGAGAGATTTTGTAAATGCTAGAAAACTCGGAGTAAAAAATGGAGTTTTAAAAGTGTTTTGTAGAGCTTTTACTGACTGAAGGCTCTTCAGGGGATGTTTCCAGAATGCTGGTACATTTATGGTACTTACTGGCATTTTAAGTCTCCCATCTGGGAGCATATAAGGCTTTGCGTTGTCATGCTGTGACAGTGGTACAGCATTGCCTACCCTGGTGTGACCAGGGAAATTCAGTGTCCTGGGAGCATATGCTCCAGAGCAGCTTTTTATGCATGCCGTGTTAAATGACAAGCAGCCTCTTGTCACCACAGATGCAATTACTAAGCTAACTGTCAGCATGGAAACAAATAGTTCCCTTCCTGAGTAGAAGGCCGAGCACCATGTAAGGCCATGCAAGGTCTATCCAAGCCATTTGTGTAGCAACTGCTGTAGTGACTCAAAACTTGAAAACGAAACACTGGAGAAGACGCGGTGTCCTAATATTTCCGTGTTCTGAGAGTGGTGCAAGGCCTTCTAAGACGGGACAGGTGAATCAAATCTGTTGAATGCAAGAAATGAGTTCTCCATTCAGAGCTTCCAGAGCCTGCGAGGGGATGTTCTTTTTGATAGCTTCTCCTCTGGCTCACAGCCGTAACTGGCAGCACTGCAGGATACCCACAGACTGTGGTGCTGCCTGTGGTGACAGATGTGCTGGAGAAGCCCAGCTAGGAGGGAGAGAGAACAGGGAGAAGGCCAAAGAAAGGGATGAAACCTAAGAATGCAATGTAACCAACACCAGCCTTCATAACCTGTAAATATTTAAAGGTAACTTTCTGTTAGATTAGGAAGACTTCAGGGAGGGGCTTGCACCTCAAAGGCAGATTTTGTATATTGTCATACTGATGTGCTGTCTATGTTATTAGCGTTGTTAGTTTGTTTACGATAGAAAAGACATACTTAAAAAACACTTAAGAAAGTGGGCTACTATGCCTATAAGCTGGTAATATTGCCGTAACTTTGCAGTGTTATGGTGGATACAAGAAAAAAGTGCCTAAGACAGAGGCAATGTGTTTACACGGAATACCAGTTCATGACCTGTGTGTTCTATATGTCACTTCTCCAGTCAGAGTGACAATAATGGTTATGAAAATTGCGTAGTTGGAATTTGGCCAGTCATGACTTGACTACTTTTCATGAATTTTCTGGTAGCTCTTCTAATCCCCCCACCCACTAATGTTTACCTTCTGTTTGCATGTTGAAGGGCAGGAGCTACAGTGGCCAGTTGTTGACTAGTTCATGGAGTACTAGAGGCATTATGGAAGCAAAAGATTTGTATGCAGTCATTTGATGAGTTAAGGAGTGACAGCTTTTAAAAAGCTGCTGGAGCTGGAACTTTTTACTAAAGACTGTTTGGGTCGGGACTTCTCCTTGTGTTGTGTTTGTACTGTACATCTAAGACAGCTGTGTTTTTTGGTTCTGGTCAAAGCAGTCTTCAGTTACATTGGGACAGGGTTTGGGGATTTAAGGAAAAAAAGAAAAAGGAAAAATTAAAGGTATATTATAGACTGCTAAGGTTTTTTTCTTCTAATTTTCATCTCCTTGATCTTTATTAATAATTCTTGTTAGCTGTCTTAATGCAGGTTTAACAGCTTACTCGACCGGTGGCCATTATTACTAGATTTTACTTAATGTGTCCACTTTATAGAACAGTATTAATTTAGCCCTTAATCAAAAGAAATAAACTAGAAACTTTTAAGATAAGTGTATGCCTCTTAGAACCCTTCTTTCTATTTCAGGGCATGAACTTCATAGCTGGATACCTGATTCTTATTACAAAGAATGAAGAGGAGTCCTTTTGGTTGCTAGATGCTCTTATTGGAAGAATATTGCCTGGTATGCTAAATACATTCATAGCTATATTTGTATATTTGAGCTTGGCTTTTATTTTAACTTTGCTTTCTTCTCCATTTTTAGAGGTTTTAGACGTTAAAATGGATTTGTATGGATTGAAGATTTTCTAGAGTCCTGGAAACACAGGACAAAGACACAACACACAGGCAAAACTTGTCTGGTTTATAGTAAGATTTAGTCTTGATGCAGTGGTTTATGTGTATGTTAATTTGCAGTCTTACTTCTCACATCCTACTTATACTGTTAGGTAGATGTCTTCCTGTATCAGTATGATGCTGGGGAACAGGAAGGTATCTGGGATTTGGCAGTTTTGGTTGCAGAAATATGATATGAGACACAGATGAAGCAGTGATCGCAGAGCGAAGATGAGAGATGTGCACAGTTTGAGCACTGAGTTTAAAGTAGGAATTCCCTTGCCAAGAGGCAGCATGAGCTTTCTTAAGAGGTATTTGGCACGGTGGTGATAGTTTCTGCTGTCCACGCCGTAGTTTCTGCTGTCCCCTGCTTCTGAGCAGGGATACCCTGGGTACGTTGTGCATCGTGATTTTGCAAAAAAGCAAACAAATGTCAAAATCCCTGTCTGTGTCTGTATAAGAAGTGCTTATCAAAGCTCAGTTTTAATCCATGGTGATCTAGCCAGGCCGGTCAAAAGAGTTGAGAGGGAAATTCAGCACACCTTAAGCTTTAGACAATACCTACAGTACCTACAGGTCAGTTCGGTAGCTCTCTAGGTTCCCTTGCCTGGATCTGTGGGTTTGCAGGAGGTGTTTACACAATGAATTTTGCCACATGTATAAGCTGAATCTCAGTGTCTGTGTGAAATAGTTTAAAAACAGAGGCAGAAGTCAGGCACAATGATGTCTTATACTGCTGTGAAATACATTCCATAGAATCATAGAATCGTCTAGGTTGAAAGGGAACTTAAAGATCATCTAGTCCAACCAATTGGGAATGTTCTTTCTTGGGATTTAATTATAGAGGAAGAATGGTTTTATTGTGAATTCCCATTAGTATTGCACAGGACTGACTACAGCTACATCCTTAATGTTAAATCCATGCTCAAAATGGAAGACTAATTTTTCTATAAGGAGGCTTTGACATTCCCCATTGGCCCAGTTTTGCTTTTGAACAGATCTTTATCCCAAATGGTTAGAGGCTGAATTTGATATTGCTGTCAACTAAGTGTTGGATAAGGATGTCAAAGTTGATGCTTTCATTTCTGTTTTATTTGCTTGTTTGTTTGTTTAATCTTAAGCAAGAGCATAGAAGTATTTGTTTCCTTATTGAACAGAGGGGAAAGACTTTGAGAAAGAAGGAAAAAAGCTGAGGGGTTTTTTTAACACTTCTGAATGACTCTGAGAAAAATATCTTTTGTGCTGAATACACCGTGTAAGAACTCAGGTTTCCCTTGAATATGAGCAGAGCGGGTGAGTTTTGTAGATTGAAAGAGTAGAGACAGGCAGGGAGCCCTATGACTTGTTGAATCAATCTGCAAATATTTGAGGTTTTGCAGCCTTGAAGTTTACTTTCAAGATATAAAAGTAGTCCAAATAAATCAACTGTCTCTTGCTTTTGTTCAGCCTTGAGAACTATAAGCTATGCAAACAGGTATGAGACTTGAGGGCTGCTGTCTGCCCCATGACCTGCCACTGGCGGACATGGGTGGATGTCTTTCCATTGACATCACTGTAGTGAGGGTTAAGGGCCTCAGTAAAAGGCAAGTTTCACTGCAAAATGATGTGTGGCAACTTTTGTTGTTAATCTTTTTGATAGTGTTATACGTTCTTATTTGGGGCAAGGCAGTAGATTCAGAATTTCTTTGTTATTTTTGGCATGGAACTTTGGTTTGTCATAAAACCTCTAGTTCTTCTTGTATATCCTTCTTCTACTCTTTGCCAATATCTAAATGACTGAAGTTGCTCTCATTTTTCCCCTCTTAGTTACTGAATTTATCTTATGCAATAGCATTGGTGATGAGAAGAAACTAATAAGGTGAAAGGCAATTGCTGTGTATAAAGAAGATATACATTTACTTAAGTTATATTTTAAAGCTATATTTTTACTACCCTGTACCAAGCATCTTCTTAGAGACTTTGCCTTGAGTTCAGCACATCCACTACAGGCATCCGAGGTGCTGAAGCTAGAAACGTGTGTGCTTATGTTTCTTTGCTCGATGGGGAGGGGGGTATCTGATCAGAATGGCTGGTTTGAGTGTGCCCCTTTCCCTTCCATAGTCAGTTTTAAGAGAACTCAAGGCATCCCTTCCAGCTTGGGTGCCTTAATAGGAGCCCAAGTTAGGTAGTAGTAAAATTTTTATGTTGAGTAATACAAGGCTTTATTGTCAGTAAACTTGTTGCTGATGCTTTTTTCCCCAAAAAAATAATTGGCATAATTGCAGTGAAATAGTGAGTATGTATTTGTAAGAGAGAGAATCAGACAGGTAGATGTATCCATAAAGAAATGTACTTAGTTAACTTAAGTATTGCCCTTCTGTTAACAGTGCAAAGTACAGCAGGTTTCATTTTAAAGCCCTATAGTTATTTGTTGGGGAAGCAGAGAAACATTGTATATTCTCCAGATCTTCAGAGGGAAAAGTAGCAATCATTTTTTGTTGGATGCCAACAGTTTGATTAGCCAACATTTTTCCTTTAGTTTTGTTGCTGATCTGTTTGCATTATAATCTAAATGTTTTCCCCTTTCATTGCAACAGATATGCCTTCAGGCCATGTCCTCATTTTTGAGTGTGTCCTGTCACTAGCAGTTACATTGGTGGTTATTTAGGACAATTTAGAAATCCCTGCCCTCTGCAGTGTCCCTGTGAATGCTTTCCTCCCCCTGCCCACAGGCGTTTAATGACATTAAATAGCTGCTCCAGTACCTTGATGCTGACAGCATTTTTATGGTCAGCAGATGAACCGAGGCCAGCCACGGATCAATGTCATTGATTGAAAAACGTAGAATGTGACAGATGGGAGCATTAGTGGCAGCTTTCTGGGGAAGTGACAGAGAAGGGCTCCCTAAAGCTGTGACTCACCTCCCCACTTGTACTGCTTTTTATGTCTGGGTGGAGGTATGTACCATAGGGTATGGTGAAGGTGTGACTGCTCCACCCACTGACAGGAGGGGGATGGCATGGGAACGGAGACCCCATCAGTAGAAGTTTTCTGGCTGAATTGTTCTGTTATACCCAAATGGAATTAGCACAGCTGGAAGAGAAAGCCAGCAAAAATTACAACTTGGTCCATTGGCATGTGGAGTTGTGTGCGTGCCATTCATCTGGCTGAACATAGCACTGCTGGGTGCAGCTGGGTGAGGCCGGAAAGATCCTGCTTCTGCTGAAGGCAAGCCTGTAGTCCACTGCCTGTTTTGTCTGTCAGCTGCTTAACCAGGGATTTGGAGGGATTAGGAGCATATCTTATTTAAACACAGCAAGGGAGAAGAGAATTATTTGTTTAACTGAAGTTTTGGGTGTTACCAAGATCTTTTATTCCCAGGTTCATTCAAAACAGATGCCTGGAGCAGACAGTATTGCCCACAAGAAACAGTATGAATTACATCCACTCTGAGCTTGAATGGATCTGCAATTCCTGTTCGGCATAGGTTTAGTGTTTCTGTTCTGTACATAGCTCTGGTTATTAAGAATATTTTGTTTTGTTGAGGGATATTGGGGAGGTTGCTTTAGAAAGCATCAGGTAGGTGGGAACTTTCAACTCTGGTACTTTGATACATAATTTAAGGAGCATATTTGTCGTGTTTTACATATTTGTGATTAAATGGTGAGTTTAAGAGAAGAAAAACTTGATGACCTGAGCTCACTTTAGCATGAAAGTTATGCTTATATATAGCAGAACAATTATTATTTCTTTCTCCACTTCAGTGGTTCTCAGTCTGAAAGCAGCAGTGTTTATCAAGCTGTACTCTAATCAGTCTACTCGACTATTATACTGGAGTTATTTACTCTTACTGAAAACCAGTTGTAGAATGACTCCTCCAATGGTTAAGAGGGGTCTTATGATTTCTGCACTAGCCTGTTCATGGCCAATTTTACATCCTTTTATTCTTGTGTCAATGTTGACTTTTGAGGGTTAAAAAAAGTCCTTCTCTCTCTTGTGGACCTTTAATGTATTTGTAGCATACAGTCAACTCATTTTACAGTTCTTCTCTATCACTGAGCTGCTTCAGTCAAACTCTTTTGCATGAAACTCTTCTCTCTTCCCATTTTAGCCTAATAATTATTTTGTGTGCTCATTTCACTTCGAATGGATCCTTTTTTTTTTTTTTTCCAACTTGATCACAATGGCACCCTTTTTTTTCCAGTGGGAAATATGCCAGTGCCTTGTGCAGTGGCATTATTTCTCTCTTTTCACAGCTGGAAGTGTTTTATTTGAGAGAGAAAAACTGTAAGATCTTCCTTGCCTTTTTTTCCTTGTGGCACTCTGGTTTTGATTTGTGATCTCAGTAATAGTGCGTGTGCTATTGCTCCTCTCTCATTGTCAACAGATGTTTTTTCTGCATCTTATAGGAATTCATAACACCTTTTTGCTGAATTTTATTTGCACATTCTTGTCCTTGCTATTTTAAATATCGTCCTGTCTCTCTCTCACAAATCTTTTCACTATTTTACTCTGTTGTGCCTTGTGTATTGACATGGGACAGTATTTCTCAGTTTAGGATTGTTAACAAATAGCAGTTTTTTCTTTTTTTCCAATAAAAATCTTACATTAGGTATAGCCTGCAAGCATTCTTCAAGGATCAATTTACCTACTTTCCTTCAGCCTGGTGCTTTTTAGCTTTTCGTTTTTTAAAATTTTTTTTACCCTTGTGTGGTGCCTGGTTGTTTATCAAAAATTAAAAATTGGAACAGAGTTTTGAATGATGAAATAGTCACAAAAGTAGCAGACTACACAGAACTAACTTGCATTATCTGCAAGGACACAAGGTTTGCAAGATACCACTTTGGTGGGAAGCTTAGCGACTGCCGGTTAAGGCAAAGGTCTGCACGTTGAGATAATAGATAATCTAACACACTTCTGTTTTCAGCTTTCTATGCTTCTCAGTTGTATTAGCCATAGACTTGCAGGTACTGTTGTGTAAGAGATTAGGCATAGTAAAACACATGAATATTTGAACTGAACAAGAGACATTGAATATTAAATAATACCATAGTTACATATCAAACACTTGCATATCCTCCTCTTTTGAGGGATTCATGCTATAACATTCTTTGAAGTCCCATCATAGAGACTTCCAGGTTTGAAGGGAAGGGCCCTTGAGAAATGCAGAATGCTGTACTACCTTTACAGTACTTCTATTTGGACTGCTTGCTTTTAGTTGCAGTTAAGCATGTATCGATTTCATTCTTGGGGCTGAATTGATTTTAATAACCCTGATTGGGTATTGTCAGGGAACCTCTGAATGCAGAACTGGCTGGGCAGCTGGATCTTTTAAGACCGGCTTCTCTGAAGGAGAGCAGAACTTTGTTTCACATGAAACGTGCAACATGAAGCCGTGCAGATAAGAGACTTGCTAAATCTGAATAGTAACAATATTGAGCTGAATTTGCGGCCTGTGAAGGAGACCATTGTGATGAAAAGCATGTCCTTTCACGGAGAAGACTTGAGCACCACAGGCATTTGTGCCTTTCGTGTGGAAAGCTCCTTGCAATGTTATGTGTAACATAATGTGACCTCATGTTTGTAGGGTAATTCTTGATAACCACGCTTTTTTATAGCACCATCAACCCAGGAAGCTTCAGCAGATTAAATAGTTCTGGGCTGTTTGCTTATCTTCTTCCTCTGGCAGCATCCAGCTACAGGGCCATGAGCTTGCTGAGTTCTCACTCATCCTTAGAGTGTTCCTCTGTGATCGTGTGTGAAGCCATAGCAGTGCGCACCTCTGAAGAAGAACATCACGTCTACCACTAGGAGAGAGGAACATTTGCCTGGTAGGCTGGATAATTAAGAGTTTTGAAATACGGGATTCTGACATGTTTTACTGTTAAACAGCAGCCCTGATGAAAGCATGCATCTTTGAACGTTAGAGGTCAGTTGTATTTACCTAGGAGTTAAGCATGCAGTATCCTGTTAAGCTGAAGGTGGAACATAGGAGTCATCATGTGCCTGTATTTAGAAACCATGATAAGCCTGAAATGCTTATTACTTACAAATCTGAACTGCTAGGGGATTCGGGAGACTTGAGTAAGGAGGAAATGGGTAACATGACAATGAGTTTTTCTTGAAAAACAAATAGTTTTTCTTTAAAATTATACACATGTTTATAGTTGCGGAATAATTTATTTCCTGTATGTATTGTGTGCTTCCCCCCTGCCCCCTTCCAGATCACAAGCCTCATCCATAAAGACCAATCTCAACATTTAGTAGGTATACTTTAGGTAGCTGGGCAGAAATCTTACAGTTGCGTCTAAACCAGAAGTTTCCTGTAGATGACAAGAATATACATGTTGTCAGCCTTACTTTTGTGAGGAAACATGCCAAGTTTTAGCTATGCAGCAAAAGGACCCATAGTGTTTAAAAATACTGAATAACACTATGTTCCTTGATATAGCTGTATTTACAGTGGAAGCAGGACCTAAATGACTTATTCCACCCCAGAGAGTCAAGTATGCCTCTCTCCTTCTGGCAAGTAAGCGTTGTATTAATCTAATTTCATTATGTTGGACTTGAGATATCTTCAGTAGGCCTTCTGTGATACTACTCTGGATGGCACAGCAGCCTTTGGCTATCTGTGCAGACAGGGGTATTTGCCTGTTTGTCTCCCTAGTAAATCAAAGTTTCATCCCTTTAAAAAGCCACCAGCAAAATAAACTTTTCAAATGAAATCTTAGTTCAGTTAGGACTGATCAAAGGTCAAATTCCCTGGCTGCATAGAAAGGAGGAAGGTAAGTAGGGTGGTGGAAACACAAAAGTGTGGATTTGGGGGAAGAGGTCCCCTTTTTTGTTCTGAACGTGTGAAAACCAATTAGTGGCTGAGCCTTAGCATGCAGCACAAGGCTTACTTAGTTTGTGCTTTATATTTTGTTGGAATAGTCATATTGGAGGGATGTTTACTTGGTTTGGGTGTTTTGTTCAGTTTTGTTTTTTAATTTTAGCTAATGGCTCTAGTTGTGAAAGCACTAATGTGCAGATGTGGTATTGCAATGTTAGTTTTGACAGAGCTGTCCTCATGTTAAAGGGATTGTGCTATTTTAACTATGGAATTAAAGCAGCAGTGACACAAAGCCAAAATAACTAGCTTATTTCATTCCTCATGGCATATATTTTTTTGGCCTTCTAATGGTCAACCAGAGCTCTGCATGTTCAATTGCCATTTTAGTAATATAACTTTCCTGAATATGTTGCTTTGATGGCTAGAAGCATAATATAATTGCTGACAAATATATAATGGGGTTATAGGTGCTCAATGCAGATCCTAATAGACAGTTTTGTATTTTAACTCATAAAACCCCATAAGACGTATTTATGTGCTTGAAGTAATCCACGTGTTAAATACCAAGACTCATAAAACTGGAAATGTAACTGGATTTGCCATACAAGAAGCCAGCTGAGGAAACACTAGTATTTCCTCCCATTCCCTCTGCAGCAGACTCATTTGGCTTAGAGCTCGTCTTTGTGAAAGGTCCAAAACTTGAGACCCTACCACTACTCCTAGTAGTGTATTCCAACTACAGATCACTCTTACTAAAAATGTTTGCTATAATTTTTATTGGAATTTGCCTTGTTCTAACTTGTAGCTATCGCTTCGTTTTAAAACGTTCTCTTCCTATATTGAAAAGAACATAATGCCTAGAGTGTTTTCTCTGTGGAGTGGTCAAGTTTGCTTTTCACTTTCCTTGCTTAAATTCTACAAATAGAGAAGTTCCTTACAGAGCTCAATCTTTGTAAGTAGTTTAGTTTGTAACCCTTTCTCTCCTGTCCTTTCCAGTTCAACTTTCTGCCTTCAGTGTGAATGTCAGAGCTGGATGCAGCTTCCTAACCTCAGTTTTGCTAATGTCATATATAGAGATGACATACTCTCTCCTTCAGTAGTAAATATATCCAAGGATTACATTGGCTTTTCCTGAGCTAAGACGTGCTTACTCTGGATTAATCATATTTGCAACTAAAGATACTGAAAAATTGTTTATTTTAAATTGCTCAACTCTATCGTCAAGTTGTTTGCTTTTTTTTTAAATATGGCATAGTATGAAGAGGCACTGACAGCAGGCTTTGTTTCAGAATATAGCATAATGCATGCACAGCATAGGTGGCTACATGAATAATGTGTTTGTGGAAGGACATGTGCTTTGGGAGTAAGGGAAATTAATGTGAAGAAAATAATGTCCAGTGCACAATGGTAACTTTTGTTTACCTAAATGTACAAAAAGCAACTCTTTAGTTTCAGAGAGATGCTTGGGACATAGGACCTTGGTTGAGTCATGTGTTTTATGTTCAGAAGACTTGAATGCTTTACTAAGCTTTCAAGTTATGGCTGGTAGAGAAGTCTCATTTGTTCCTCTTCTGGTTTTAAAACTTGTTGCTTCAAGATTAAAATTAATTCTCATTAGCTTTCTCAAGCCTGAAGTAAGAGGGTTGTAGCTTTCATTTCCTTTCTCTTCAGATTGAAGGGTTGGATTGGTTTCCCTCTCCAAACATCAGGCTAGAACCCTACATGTCTGTCCAGCTTTCTATTTTAAGCCTCCTGCTCTGTCCCACTCTTTTAATACTGTGCTCAGTAGTTCCCATGGCATGACTGTAGCATTCTTGTAAAGAGCTGAAGAAAATGTAACACTGGGGTTCTTCTTAAGTGTGAGAGAATATAAATGCTGTGTTTTGTGCTGAGGTGTTAAGAATAATCTTGTCAGTGCAGTGAACTGATAAAACAGCTATTCTTCCCGATCCCATAGAGGAATTAAAATAGCTCCAGATCCAGGAATCCTTAGTCAGCTGAAGTCATCAATCATTAAGACTCACTGTACAATTGTACACTCTTTTTTTCTTTTTTTTTTTTAATGTTTGTTTCCTCTATGGGTATGATAAGCAGTTGAGGTAGTCTTCAATGCTTGTTCATGAATTTCCCTTCCATTTGAGGAAATCAGTGTTAAAAGTCTGTCAAAGGGTTTCATAAATTAAAAGCCTCAGCTCCTGGGACCATCATCAACCCAGTAAGCTGCAGCCTTCTCCAAAAACTCTTTAGACTGGTGCAGTTCACAAGAGTGCAATGACTGGAGTCAGGCCAGGCCGTTTGGAAGCAGCCGAGTGGTGAATAACCTGTGTCCATTGGTGTCTGTCAGCTCACTGATACTATGAAAAAAGCACTATCCACAAAAGGAGCGATTCCAATGGCAGTGGATACAGAGACAGTAAAGGGGGAGGAAAGGAGAATTGGCCAACAGCAGTTTGCTCAGTTATATGTAATCTGTACGAGAGCGCTCTGGTTGCTATAACTTTAATCTAGACTAGTTTTTAATGATGCAAATGTCCCTACTGAGCAGCACATACCAGAGAGTTAGTATTTAAAAAAAAAAAAAAAAAAACATTAGCCATTTTCATTGTCCATAACTAGGATATCTGAAAGTTGTATTTGTGCTTTCTAACATGCCACCAACTTCAGTTTGTTTCTTTGAGAAGTCTTTGGACTCATGGAGTCTTTGTTTCTTTGTATTTCATCTCTGCCTTCTGTAATGTCTGGAAGGATATCATCTTTGCCTTTCTTTCCATTGTCTTTATATAAACAAGCATCCTTTGTCAGTTTCTAACCGGTAGCTACTACATCTGCTGGGAATCTCACTATGCTGTGTGAAATGTGAATAGGAAATCAAAGGGCTCTTTCTGCTCCACATGATCCATTTTCGAAGTATGGGATCAGAAGCAAGAGGTGAATACAGACAGGCGGGATTGTGTAGAAACACAGCCTTTCTGTGCTTGCTGAAAAGGTGTTAATAGTAAATTACTTCTCAAAATAATATTATTCTAAATTTTGTGGAATTTCAGCCTCACAACCAATAAGCAAGTATCCGTAAAATGCTTGCATTTTCTCTTTTTTTTTTTTTTTTTTTAAAGGTAGTTCTGCCTTCCAAAATGAATTGGACTTGCTCATGGGGTTTTTTTTTAAAGCTAATGTTCAGTTGTGAATGATACAACTGCTGCTGGTTCTGATGTGAGTTCAGTACTTCAGGACAGAAGTTCTGGTTCAGTTTGGTTTGATGAAGGAAGAATAAAATATGGCTTGAGCCTGTTTTGGGTTGGTAGGTTTGTTGAATTTTTT
>VXAK01000384.1:0-30468 GCA_013399435.1 Arenaria interpres | reverse complement strand
TTTTTTTTTTTCTTCTTTCAGTTCCTTGGAGGATTAGGAACTTATGTTTTAAAAATAACATAGTTCAGCTTGCCATTTAACCACGTATCTGCAGGATATCACCTTGGCCAGGACATCTGCAGGGGGTCACTTCGGCCTGATATTGCAAAAAGAATTGGCAGTACTCTTGGTTTTCCTCCTCTTCCTGTTGTGACTTTCTGATTTCCTCCCAAACATAGGTTGTCTAGCTTTCTATGCCAGGCTCGTAATATAGATTCTTAGAAGACCTGTTGCATCTTTTTGGACCATGCCATGGTAGAAATAAAACAGCAGAAGATTTCCCTGCCGCCTTGGACAAGTCAGGCTGAAATTTGCCAACAGGGATAACAAGTGAGTTAGTAAAGTGTGTAGGAATAGCATAAATGGCATTTAGATGCTCTGAAGGTGAGAAGGGACTGCTATCAGGATCTAGTTTGACCTCTTTGTAACTGAAGTGATGAAACTCATTCCATGTGTGTTGCTTTAAGTTCGTAAACTCGTCTATGATAGCATATCTTTTTGGAAAGGAAAACTTTGTACTGCCAAGGTTATATAAAATAACCCCTGTTTTCAGTAACATGCAAACAGCTGAGTTTTTATAGTGAAGGATTACTGGAAAGGATTTTTTTCCCACAAAGGCATACGGTGGAATCAGTTTCTGTTTTTACTTGAAATGTAGAACCAAGTGCTTTTCATAAAGTTGGCCAGTTCCATCCATGGCAACCTCTGCTTTTGCCCGCCAGCATTGAGGTCTGCTCTGTTTGTCTCTTTTGGATTCCAGAGAAGTCTGGTAGCAAATGGTAATGGGCTACAGCAAGATGTTGTTAAATATTGCACATTGGTATAACAAATGAGCCATTTTGGCTTGTTTGGGGGAGGAGAGAGAACTTTAATCCCCCGCCCTGGCTCCCATGGACATTATAAACATTTTCTCTTTTTTAAAATACTTTTGCTTATGACTTATGCTTATTGCTTATGACTGAGAAAAGTTAAACCGGCTTATTTTTAATTTTTCAGTTTGGTTAAATAAATTGGATTGCCAAGAAAAATCAGTCAGTTTGCCCCAGGCTGGGTTATATAGGCTCTTGAAATAATAGTTTGAAATGCTGGAAGATAAGCAGCAGAGCTGAGGTCTTGTCTTGGGTATTTCTATAACACTAAGAATTCATATCATGTTAGTTCCAGTAGGAGTATTTATATTTAACCTGACATATGCACAACAGACTTAAAGGATTCTTTTTTAACTTCTGCAGCTCTGACTTGTAGAGGTAATTTAAGGCTGTAAGAGTTCTGCTTCTTAAACTTTTATTTTTGGAACCTCTTAATCTATTTGTAACGGAGAACAAGGTCATAGAGTCCCTACAAGCTTTATCCTTATTTTCTGCAAATCTCATTACTGCTCTGGAGCACAAGCAGGCAGTTATGTCTTAGTCCTGGACATCCTGGTAGGATTCAGAGAGGTGCTAATTATTGTGATGGGGGGGCAGTGAAATGTGGTTTAAGGACCATCTCTGCCAGATGCTCTACTTGAATACGTTTCAAGCGGCGTGACAGCATGCCACAGTCCGTGCAGTGTTAATAACAAAAAGCCCTTTAAACAAGGGAAAAAGTTCCTTTGTCTAGTCACCTGTGTTGTACAGTAGCAATAAAATACCTGGCAGTTGGTGAAGCTGGCTTTTCCTTTTTGCTGTGCAACTCCAAGAGGAAGAGAAGCTGACGATCCCAGCAGAGCCATGGGGCTGTGCTGCTCTTCGGGGTCAGGACTTTGAGGAAGAGGCACTCAGTGGGGCGAATACCACGTGGGGTGCTGCCTGCATTGCCCTCTGCTATGCTCTTGGGCACTCTTAAACTTAGCCATAGGCAGGCACCAGGAATGACAGACTGGGAAAAGAAGGTGCATGTGGGCAAGCAACAAACAAAGAAAAGCTGAGAGGAAAGTAAGGAAAGCCTAGGGCCATGTAGGAAGGGAGCATGGAAACAAGGAGTTTCATATTGGGAAACTTAATTTTCATCTAGACATTTTTCTGGAATTCAATAATAATAATAATTTAATAATAGAATGTAATAATAGTCTGTAATACAGTATTTCATGTATTGCCTTCCAGAAGAAGATGAAAAGCAATATAGTGTGTGATCACCTAAATACTAACATTATCTCTGCCATTTGACAATTTGAGGACTAACAGGAAGCAACCTGGCTATGTGTTTTTTCAGGAGGATGATGCATTGTCAGAGGACATTCCTATAAACCAATTTAGATCAGTAGGTGCACAATATAATTAGCTTATATTTGTGTTGTGGTTTTGATTTTTTTAATTAGTAAGTGGCAGATTAGTAGTGGTTACTGATTCAAGTCCATTCTGGGTCATCAACTGCTCAGTATTTTGCCAGATTATTGAGAGGGAAAAATAACTAATACGTTAATTAAATGTGGATTGTGCAAATCTAGAAATTTCAAGTAATTTGTAAAATGGAACATAAAGCTAATGTATTCCGGTGGTAGGTGAGTAAAAATAATTTGCTGCACAGTATCTTGTGAAAAGCAGCTTTGTGGTGTGGGGGAGGGTTAGGCTTGTGTAGACTTTTTTCTGAACAAGGATATCTTGACTTGAGGGAGAGATTCTATAATTAATTGGCTGCTCTGCCCAGAAGATTAGGAAAATAGGGCACACAGTGAAGCATTTGCAGCAAGGGAGAGCTGCAGGATTTTTGCTGAGGGGACATTTCCAGGATGCTTAGGGACTGTGCATCCCTAGCAAATAAGAACAGAAGAGCCATGTAGGTTAAATGTTACCAAGCACCTAGGCACCGAACCAAGTTGCAAAATCATTTTTATTAGTCAGACCAGACATGGACCCTGAAAGGTGGCTGGAGCGTGACGCTGGATCCTCTTCTAACCTGCCTGTGTGGTTGTGGCTAACCTTGCGTAGCCCCGAAGACTTGGTGGGGAGCCCCTGGGCAGGGTGCCAGGTGTGGGTGCTGCTGGTGTGCTCTTGTGCTCTTTGTAAATGATCTGTGGGTAAGTTTTCCACAAATACAGGGTCCTGCAGGAATGTTTCTGGAGGACTGGAAATGTGGCTTTCCTAATTTGAGGAGCTAATTTTATATACATACATTTATTTATAAAATTGTATATATAAAAATATATAAAATTATAATTATATTAATTATGTGTAATAATTATAATTAATACCCACATTAACTATAATTAATGTACAATAATTACATATAAAAAGGTCTTGGAAGCAGATTGTTCTCATGTAACTCTTTTCTGTTGTGAACTGGCAGCTGATATCCTGGAAAAGAGCTGCTACTCGGTTATTGGCATTTGCATAAAATCATTAATCACTCCTCCTTGTGCAGTGGCGCTGGGCTGAACGGTGCAGTGCTGTGTACCAGGACACATGGGAGCCCCCCGTGCTCCACGAGGAACAGCAGGAGGCTGCCCCAGATAAATGAATAGTTCCTTTTTTCCTTTCTGTCCAGCAGTACAATCTAACAAACTTGAACGAAATTTTAATTTACACCGAGGCTTCCCGGCTGCTTGCGGCTTCAGTAATTCAAGAAGTGACGTATCCAAGTTGCCCGGCTATTAACTTGTTACTCGCCAGCTCTCAAAAAGCTGGGTGGGTGTCTGGTTGCGTTCTCACTGAGGTCCTGACATTTACTTTGCCATACAAATTAAAAATAGCAGCTGCTGTTGATTGCAGCATATCGGATGATTGCAGTAGTGCAAAGGAGGGAGCATGTGGGCTGCTCTCCTTCATCCTGAGGACACTTGCTGGCAGTAACTTGAAGAAGTTTTAAGTACTTGCATGTCTCAGGAGCACAAAAAAGAAAAAAAATAATGGTTTGTGCTTGTGTGAGAGGAGGAGGAAGGTTAGGAAAGGGAAGAAGGTTTGTTCTGTTATGTGAAATGCGATTCTTGGTTTTTCACTGACATTAAAGCAGCATTTAAAAAAAGGATTACTCAGCCAGTTAACACTACCTTCATTCCAATTCACAGATGAGCACAACACTAACACAAAATGTGGAGAAAGAGAAGTTCCTGTGTTGGCTTTGAGGTCATGCTGTGATTCTGTTTGGTTTTAGTACACTTTTTCATGGAGTTACTTGTGCTTTAGCTCTCGTAGCTTTCCCTCAAGCAACTGAAAGGCAAATGGTTACAAGAATGTATATAGTGGCAGTGACTCTTATGTCTGGAGAGGAGTTTTAAGTATCATTATTCCATGGGAACAAATGAAATAAGGATCACAGAAATCACAGATCACAGAATCTTAGTGGTTGGATCACAGACAAAAAGCTAAAGTTTGAATGTAATGCTCCTTAGAACCGTAAAAATGCCTGTAGATGTTTTGCAGTTTGAACAGGACAAATGAAGAGCAAATAGTTCCTGGGGTGGGAAGTCTGTTCAAGGAAACCATTGACACAGAAAAGAGTGGAATATTAAACTGCTCTTGTGATTTCATTAGAGAAATTAAAGTGGTTATAAATGTCCTGCATACCTTGGGCATCTTCTTAAACTTATTTGTGGCACTGGGAGTTTTTATTAAAATTATTTCAGACAAATGGACTTTTGCTCTGATTCCTTCATCTTCATGTGAACAATCTGTCTATGCTGTGTGTCTGGGAACCTTGGCAGACACCACTAAGTTAGAGAAACCTGAATTGCAGCTTTCCAGAATTGGTGAAGAAAAGAAAGATAGAGAAAGGTGCTTGTGTTAGCAGTTACTTCTCTCAGTAAATAATGTTAATAGCATAGGTCTTGTCAGCAAAGCAGCAGTGAACCATCAATGATTACTTCCCAGGGCTGGAGCCATCAAGTCCAGCTTAAATGTTTCTGTCAACATCTAAACCCATAATATGAATTCCTTAAACATCTGTGTAACTCTTGTCCCATGCTGGGCCATCTGAATTCTTATGAACTAAAATAATCTTTTTTTTCCCTTTAAGTATACCTGGAGCGACTTGCTTATAGAACTGACATGCTCATTACTCATCCTGCACTTTGGTAATGAAAATACTTACCCTGTCAAACAGGCTGTGGGGTAACAGTCAGAGCATGCTCTGTTTTTCTTAATTTTGGATTTAACAATTTAGTGCAATGTCCAGCAGCGTAGGAGATGTAGGTCTAATTTCAACCCCTGTCTCTCAGGTAAATTAAGAAGGAAGAGACATTGCCTGGGGGAACTCGTCATTCACTTCCTTCTAGTATTATTCTATGGAAAGTGGGAGTTCTCTGCCTCAGAGAAAAACACATACCCTAGGAGTGGTATCTGGCCTCCAGCACTGCTGTGCAGCTGACACACTCAGAAATTCACATTTTCCATTTTGTGACTGGACCCAGGCTAAAGTCTATGAGTTGTTTGGGGATTTTTTTTTGTTACTTGTCTGGGTATTATACGGACTGAGAAGTGTGCAGCCCCCACACGTGGGAAGGAGGTGGTGGTTATATTGAACTGTTTAAATATTAGTAAGCCTTCTATAGTTTAAGCTAGTAGTTAAAGACTACCTAGATTATCCTTGCTTGGGAAGGAAGAATGAATTGCCACAAAACATGGGAGAAAAAGAAGATACTTTAGTAGGCATGAATGAAGTGCTTGTGTAGAGGGCTCAGCCATGGCTAAAGAGAATTCCTATATGACCGTACTGCAGACATCTTCATTGCATGGTTTAATGTACTCCAACTTGGGATTCATAGCCTCAACATGATTTTATGTGCTCAGCTGTACAGGAAATTCTCTTCATTTTTGTGGAAAAGTCGCGTCCACAGACTCTTGAATTTTGGTTTCTTCTCTCCAAGATTATTACAGTCCTGCAATGTTGGGCCTGAAAACTGATCAGGAAGTCCTTGGAGAACTTGTGAAAATGAAAGTTCCAGCTGTGGCAGAGCTGATGGAAAGACACGGAGTCATGTGGACCCTAGTGGTGTCACGCTGGTTTATCTGCTTGTTCATTGACATTCTTCCAGTAGAGGTAATCAGTAACATAAAGTTCTCAGTATACACTCATGATCGTTATTTCATTTGTAGTGCTTTAATAATAATTACCTACTGGAAATCAAGAAACTATAATCTGAATTTTCTCCTTTCCTGCAGACTGTGCTCCGAATATGGGATTGTTTATTCTATGAAGGGTCAAAGATCATCTTCCGCGTGGCCTTAACCTTAATTAAGCAACACCAAGCTTTTATTTTGGAAGCCACGAATTTCCCTGACATTTGTGATAAATTTAAGGAGATCACCAAAGGAACATTTGTAACAGAGTGTCACAGCTTCATGCAGGTAAATTCTCTGCAGCTTTTAGTTGCTACAAACTAAAAACAAGACTGACTTAGAAATGTTTTGCTCAGTCAAAAAGATGGATACAGTTAGGAGAAATGTATCTGTAACAATTGCCAAGAGTATGAAGAATGTTTTTATATAAGAAATGTAAACCTTTTAAGGATTTTTTTTAAAAATAATTATCATCTAAATCCATACACCATAATACATTGTCATACAGGGAAATTTTTTTTTTTTGCATTTTAACTAGTTCAGGCAAGATGTCTGACCAGAAAATAACTACTGCATTCTTCCAGGGAACTATGCATTGTCTTCCTGTGCTTTTTTTTTGAGATTAATTGTAATAGAGTATTGTAGAATAGACACAAAGTTAATTTTAAGCTTGCATTGATAAACCTTCAGTGCCAGAATATAAGCATTATGTTTAGTCAAAGAACAAAGAAGTAGCACCAAGTTCTTTGTTCCAGACAAAATCCATGAAGTTGAGTGCTCAAGTCTTATGATAACCTGCAAACTAAGAATTATTTTTTGTGAACTATTAACAGATTGGATGCCAAATCTGTATAAAACACTAGATTCAGTGCTTAACTCAGATTGAAATGTAAAATATGGTAATTGCAAAAAAATGTAACAGAAGCACATCTGTCATAAACCACTTGACTAACTCTGCTATCGTTGTTTGCTAAATGTGCACTAAACTGTATCTCAATAGGTGGCTTCTACTCCCAGGAGAGTCTTGTGCTCATGTCAGAGCTCTGTGCATAAACTTGTTATAGCAGGATGCAATTTATGTTTCATCTTTGCTCATAAAGAAGAAAAATACCCTTAACTTACTAGTGTTTGTGAGCCTTTCAATGAAAGGAGCAAGGAAAATAGATCACAGGTACAGCTTAATTTAGAAGGGAGATGGTTGAGGGATTTTCCCATTCTGTAAAGGGTTTAGAATAAAAGTTTTGTTTCATGTTAGCTGCTATGAAAATACCAGTTCAGAGGCCAATATAAACACTTGACCTTGAAGGACTTCCCCCTCCTGCTTAATTGCATTACATTTTACAGCAAATTTTTTAGAAAAATCAGGTACCTTTTTCTTGCAGTTACTCTGAATAAAATATTTATTCTAACTGTGTTAGTTGCTGTATTGAGGGGGCTTTCAAGGCAACTAAATAAACAATTTAGGTTAGGTTCTTAAATTTATCTTTGACACACAGGGTTTGGTTCTGTTGGTTTGTTTTTTTCCAAGCAGTATAGATAGTGGAGGTGATGACAGTTGAATATTATATGCCTCCCCCCACCCCAAACTAAATCTTAGTTTGTAGTTTGATGCAAATGCAGACTTCTTTACCAGAACACTGTTCAAAACTGGCTGAATTACAATCTCATGGTCCAGAGCTGTCAGTTACAACTACAGAGAACTGAGGGGCTCACACATCTTAACTGTAGATTAAAGTGCATAAACTTGCAGCTTGCCTTGTAGTTCTGTTCAGTCAGAAGTTTTAGATGAAATAGTGAAAACAGATGTATTGTTCTTGAGCAACAAGTCAAAGCAAAAAAATATTAGATGTGTGACAGTATTTGAAATGTCTCACATTCTCGCATCCGTATACATTGCTACTCTGCAAAGCTCCGTGAAGAAGAAAAGCAAAATAGAGCAAGGAATTAAGACTGATTATTATTTTTTTTTTTGCAGTAGGAATGTATTGTTGTTTGTATGTATGTAGATGTTCCAGAGCCTGGCACCACTGCTTTGTAGCATTACCCAGGATAGTTTTCTGTGTTCTAAATATGCCTGCCATCCACCAACACAAATGCCTTCTAAAATAAGTGTAACTGGATGCTTCTATTCAAACTAGTTTTTGTGTAACTTACAGCACTTGTTTTGAGCTGCAAGTTTACCTTGTCGTTACAGCAGAGTAGGTGAAGATGCTACCCTGTTACAAGAAGCGTTTTCCCAGTATAGATATCAAAGTAGGGATTTCACACTTGAGAGTCAAACAAGAATTCCAGCGTGTTGGCCAAAGCCAGAATTTTAACAAACAATTTTTTCCTTTTGCCCCCAGAAAATATTCACAGACCCTGGAAGCTTGTCCATGGCAACAATCAACAAACTCCGAGAGACTTGCAGAGAGAAGTTGCTTTCTCAGGGATAACTCACCGTACTTAACCAGGTGGTCAGACACTACAGCAATTGACACATTCCTCTATTTGCACTGACTAAGGCACACTTTAAGCTTTCCACAAGTTAACTGACACTTGACCAATTGTTCCTGCCTTTCAAGTAAGTGTTGTTAACACTTTGTACTGTATGTCAGACTTCATAACTGGAACTGGTGGTTCTGTTGTTTTGTTTTTGTTGTTGGGTTTTGTGGGTTTTTTTTAGAGGATTAAAGCATTTTCAGAGTAGAATGTGACCAGTGTCAGGACACTCCTTTTAAAAAAGCAGTCACCATACTTGTCTATTCAGGGCATTTTGTAATGTTAAACAGGTGTATAAAATTACATATCCTTCCTACTGTATTAACTGTGACACTGCTATCATTTGTACAAAATAAATTTATTTAATTTGTCAGAACCCGTTTCTTGGTGTGAAGAGAGCAACGTATTTGAGCTCTTTCCTGACTGCCAGTGGGTGGCTAGAAGATAAGCTACTTCCTTTTTCCTCACTGCTATCACTTAAGGAACTCAGCAAATAGGGCAAAGTGCAGGGCAAGACAGCAGTGAAGAAGGTGAGCTTTAGCTTCACTAGCAGTTACTCTATGCGGGGTATAAAAGCTCTTCAAGTAAAGGCAGCGAGGAACATGTACAAGGTCCAGGCTACAGAAAGCAGCCAGAAAACTTCCTCTGTAACACTCTTAATTCATTATATGGGATTTTCTAGCTCTAGCTAGGTAACACATAATTTGACTCAAATCTAGAAGCTGCATTTCTCATTTTGTAAGGGATGCTGAAAGTAGATGCTGTACTTCTACTGAGGTTGCACTACAAGCGCTATATCCTCATCTACCTCTGTCCCTAAAAATTTTGAGAGAAACACTTGTAAAGATAACAACAAGCACAGTTCTTCCTTGACAGCATGAGACATCGGGCAGTTCCAAAGCTGTACCTTAATGCAAGTCTAAATATCCTGCCCCAGGCAGAAACAAGCACAGCAGCAGCCCTGCCCCTGGCACTGAGGCCACTTCCCTCCCTGCTGGGGCCAGGTGCCTGTGAACTCCTTTATTGTCCTTGCAGAGCCCTCTCGTGGACAAATCCCTTCCCTCACCTTCCTGATGGGGAAAGGGAGGGAAGACTGGAGAGGCCAGCAATGTGTGCTTTTTATTCTTCCTACTGTGGAAAGTCTCATCTTCTACCACCACACTCCTTTTCAGACTCTACTCCAAGCTCTCTTCCTTCCATGTCAAGGAAGGCTTATCATCTCTCTTCCCCTCCCTCTGCAGATTGAGTTTCTTTCATTCCTCAGCAGGAACAAAAAACAAGGCAAGTTTTCACAGGCAGTAGATGAGTGCTGTCCTAGACAAGTAAAGGCAGTTACTTAACAATACGATTCGAAGCTGTCTCAGCTTTTATGGTACCAGACATCCATTCATTTTCCTTGAGTACTGAACTGTAAGCACATCACCAGCTATTAGGAAATACTAGTTTATTCACCACTGGCAAACTTCATAGTTTCCAGGTCCCTTCAAGGTAGCAGGGCCTTACTGCTATGTGTTCAGCTCTCCCTGTCAGAAGAATAGTGTTCTATGCCATGTTTCAGTGTGCCTTGGTTCCTGCCCTCTGCAGCTAGTGCCCTTAACACCAAAACATCACTGCAGGAGGGAGTCAGGGAAGCTTTAAACACAAAGGTTCCACTTCCAAGCACATTACAACACACACAGTCCTCAGCAGACACGTGTTTCTTATTCCATGGTAAGAATCCAATTTCAAAATAAAACCTAAGGTATTATTTACAAGTCCTTTACCAAGTATCTTAGCAGCACTTTCAGAAAGCAATGCTTAGCCTGACAGACCAATATACTGACATTTCTCAGCAAGCAGCAATTTAATGGAAGGGTTAACTCCTCTAGATCTCAGGTTACTGATACACAGAAGCTGTACCTGTTTCCAGGCACAAAGCCCAAAACGAGGGGCTGTTCTGAAGATGCAAATACAGTTAAGCCTCACATTTGGGCCACAGTGAAAAACCTTAAACACTTGTTTAACGTAACTCCACGCTAAGGATTGTTTAAAGCTTCTAAAGTAGAGCCAAACCAGATCTTTAATCCTTACCAAATGAGCAAATGTTTTATAAGAGCAATCAATCAGCAACACTAAGATATACAGAAAAAAAAGTGTCTTTATTAGCATTGTTACAGGCAATGCATACATAAGAACTGATCCTTAAAGTGTACAACCCCCCAGCCAAGTTTAAAGCAAGAGAATCAGCAGATTGAGATCTATATTGTACACATGTGCAGTAACAGGATCTCTCGGGACCTTCCAACAGAAGAGACAGAAATCACTTTACAAAAAAAGGTAAATAAAAATAACACCCATTTTAAAAAAGTACCAGCTCCTAACAAGCTGGCAGAGCATCAAAAATATCAAACAGGGGAGTTGTCCAATCATAAAGAGTTCCTGTAAGGTTTGAGTATTGCGTTGTTCACACCCTGCATATGCCAGGCATCGAGTTTAAAGCTTAGTAAAAAATACACACCTAAGAGACATGGTGGAGTTTAGATTTTAAATTTCAATTTTGTCAGTTGTTACTAAATTTCTTTAAATGCATCATCAGTATATCATCATCGCTGGATGGCAGCGGTACAAAGAATAAACCTTTTCCCTTTGTTAAGAGTTCTGAAACTGAGTCAGTGTGAATTAGCAACATCCCTCTCTGGAATCTTCAGCTGACATTACCTTATGCCAATTCCAAAAAAGCACCCTTAAAAACTTTTAGCTTGTTTCTAAGTGGGTAAATATTTAAACTAGTTAGCAAAATTAAACACCAGAATTTTCAGAAGTTATTTTTGTGCATAGTTAAATGCTGCAAGATGATTTCACATTTAATAAAGCAGACTTTAAGAAGCAGCAATTTGCAAGAAAAGGTGTTCCCTTACATTATCACTCTTAGCTCAGGGGAAATGTGTGTGGGTTTTGTTGGTTTTTTTTTTCCCAGCTTCTTGCAATTGCTTTTCATCTACACTGGGTTTTAGTGCAAGTCATTAAATAGTTTGATATCCAGCATGGCTCCTCTTTCTCCCAATCAAGTAAGCAATCAAGACAATTAGAACAAGACCAGCAAGGGCTGCACCAACTATTATAGGGATCAGCATGTTGTTTTCATCCAGTTGACATTCTTCCACTGAAGAGAAAGAAAAAAGACCTGTGTTAGGCACTAGTGCACCGACAAGATCCCTGTATCCAGAACTCAAGCTTCTGCTCTCAGCACATTGATAAAACCAGCTCAAGTGAACATGTAGCTTAGCTTGCCCACAACCCAAAGGAAGCCAAGCCCACTAAGATTGTTCAGGATGAAATCTTGTACTAGTTGTATGCACAATATAGAAATTTATAATAATTAATTCCTCCTCAAGAGCTGTTACTGTTATGTGCAAGTTCAGTCATCGTTAATACATCCGTGTGACTCCCCTAGCCGTTTGGCTTTAACCACAGTCTCAAAGTACAGCATTAACTTAGAAAGTCAGGAACTTCTCTGAACTTCGCCCCTTTCATACAACTGTCCGCACACAGTTAGGAGGGAAAGTTAGTGCTCTTCCTTAACCCTTCTCAGGACCAGAAGGAAGAAGTCCTAGGTATTTCAAAGCTTCTTCCATGCTTTTCTTACTAGACAACATCTGTAATAGGGCACACAGGGGCTAAGCTCAGCACCCACAAGCTGACATTTGACTACAGAATATTACATGTTTATATTGAAGTGTACTTCACAAATCTTAGGTTCCCCCATCCCCAAATGTAAACCTCTTACCTGCCCCAAACTTGTCCCCATCGATCTTGAAAACCTGGACTTGAACATTAAATACATTGACGAGGGCTTTGTCCGTGACCTGGAGATTCTCCTCTGCACTGCACTTGTAGGAGTTCCCTACTGTAGCTCTCAGCTCGCTCATGCTGTTGTTCGATGCTTCAAACTTTGGAACTGTGTAAGAGAAAGTCTTATTACAGAATCCTGGAGAGCAGTAACTGTAAGCTCGTAGAGCCTGAATTCCATGCATTCATCCCCAGATTTTCTGACATATTATTTAATGCAGGCAACCCTTAATATTTATAGTGGTAGTAGCCGAAAGTAGACTTCTTAAAAGTCCCTACCTTTTGCTTCAGAAGGCAGAGTCGTGCTTACACTCACACCTTGCAGGAAGAATTTTGCAGCACTTGCATTCTTTTAAAAAAAGAAACAAGTAGTTATTTAAGCTCACGATGTACAACATAAGCTGTTAACATTCCAGATCAATTCCGCATGCATTTTGAGAAAGGTTTTTCAAAGGGTAGTCCACAATTTGGATTAGCATCCAAAGGAAGAGCTTGGTTGCACCTTTTAGAGAGAAAAGCTACTTGAGGTACGCACCTTAGAGAAAATGACTCTGGGGGAGGGAAGAGAGGCAGAGAAAGGGGGACTGTCACCCCTCAGACTGCTGACTGGACCTCCACACTAAAGGTATAGTCTCACCCATGCCTTAACCAGGCTAGTGCAATGATATCACCTATGCTACAGATACAGCTTTAAAGGTACCCCACAGAGATACGGAGCATCATTTAAAAGCAACAGATCCAGGTGATCACATTTGATCAATCCCGTGAATATGAACAGCAGCACAAAGCTGACACATACAGTGGATTCAGTCCTCAAGGATACACGGCTCTAATACAGCACTGAGGCAGGGCTATGGGAAACAGGATTTCCAACCATCATAAGACAAGCACACATGGCTCTTGGGTGTACACAGAATATTAATGAGGACTTGAGTCTAGTTCCAGACTTGTACGATTAGATGAGATGCCTATTTGTCACAGGCTATTCCCAGTGCTATTTCCTCAGGCTATTCCTAAATCCTAGTGCTGAAAACAAAGGAATTACTTACTCCCCTTCCTGTAGTTGCATCTTTTTTCTCTTGTACTTGCCCCAATTAGTTTTCCCACATGAGAAGTCCTGCCAGACCCTACAGGCTTTGTCTAGAGATTCTTACCAGTGCAAAGCGGAAGATAACCCTTGTTTTGTCAAAAGTCAGATTCAAGACGGCAGACGTATTGTCACATGTCCCAGACGAAGTTGTATTATGTGGTATGAAATTCAGCAAATCCAGTCCCATCTATGAGAGAAGAGGATCAATTGTGACATTTGAAGAGACTAAAACATCACCATACATTCAATTAGCTTCTAGCTGGCTTGTACTCACATGCATACAGTGGTGTGTTTGCCCACACATTTTGCAGACAGGTGGGCAGATACATGTGCAAGATACCTAAGTTACCAAGGCTGGTACAAAGAACAAAGGGTATCTTTGCATGCCTAACAAAGCTTTCCCCAGCCCTGACTGGCCAATAACCTGCTGCCTTCTCCACACTAAACTCCTTCAGCCCTAGCAGCCTAAGGAAAGACATTAGTAACCACCACTATGCAGGGGGCAACAAGCCATAAAATACTCCTTTGACATAATCAAGGGGATTGCCTGTAAGCATGATCATTTTGCACATCAGTTCAAAATGCTTTAGTTTTGCCCATGGTACATGATTTTGTACTATCCTGTATCTGCAGAACTCTGTGGGTTAAATGCACTTGCCAAACAATCCAATAGAAACCTTCAGCAGCTCTTAGTTGACCCTCATGTGACTGGAAACCTATTTGCCACCACCTCACTGGTCATTACCCTAGAAATCAGCTGTTCCAGCAGAGCTTGAATGCCATGCTACAGGACACAACTTACAGGATTTCACACAATTATGGTGGCTAAAAACACAGTCCATCATAACCAGCTACTGTACAGCCACAGACCAGCTATCAGTGCTCATGCTTTTACCTCTCAGTCATCATCATCATGATAAATAAATGCCATAGATTCCTTTGCACCACCACATACAGCATCAAGTAGCTAAATCCTATGCAGACACCACCCTCCTCACACCAGGTCCTTTACCACCAAGATCCGACTTAAACTACAGAACAGCAGCCATAATTTTTTGCCTGCACTTGTCCTCGTTACCTCAGATTAAGCCACAGGATAGGAAAAAGCAGCTTGTGATCAAAGGTCCTTATAACAAAGCTTTACTGAACATAAAGGCTTGCTGACCCTTGATTGTTTCCTACTAAGGACCTTTAGCAACCCTTTTGGGATTACACTCAGCTTTGATTTACTGGTTAGTGGGTAACACGTTTATCAATGGGGCTGGCAAGTTGGGCCTTGAATCAAAAATGGAGGGACAGAACCTGTGCCGGGGCTGGATGTTACATAAACCATGTAACATTTTTGCTGTTAAAAATCAGCCATTAAGTAGCTCTTAAGCATTAAAGTCAAACCCCAGCCTCCTCAGTGCTGGCTGCAAGTAAACTGAGTCACAAGTCTGTCCAGTTTTACAGTAGCAGTAATTTTCCCTTCTAGTAGCCATTCACTGTGTTCATTCAGGTACCTCGGGCCAATTTGTTGTATCTTATTTAACAGTTTAAAAATCTTGTTCAGATGGCATCTCTGATAATAGAATTCCCCCTACTTGTATCTTTAGTAATTTTTACTGCTCCTGTGGAATGGCCGTATACGTTTACTGGATTTGACAGATAAGTTTAATACTCTCAGTAAGAGTAAAAAAAAAAAATAAATCTTTAACGACCACTTTAGGTAGAAGAGTATCATTTCAATCATCATTGGTCTAGTCCAAGTTAAGCAATTCAAATAGAGGACAATCATGGATGAATACTACAAAGAATTGGGATTTTTAAAGACAGAAGTTAGCCAATAATAATTTATCAAGTTTTCCCCAAAGAAGGAATCTGAAGGCTTTGAAGAAAGAAAAAAGTATACCTCTTCATCTTTTTTCAGGTAGGTGATATTAAGCTGTAACCCCATGTAGGCAAGTACACAGGTTCCATTTGGACCAGTCACATTGTATTTACCAACTGTAGGATTTGGGGGCGATGCAGTTGGTGCTGGGCTAGTTGTTGGAACCTGGCTGGTAGTCTGTCTAGGAGTTGTAGGCACCACAGCGGTAGTAGAGACCATATCTTCAGCACATTCCGTCTCTGGAGAGAAAGGAAAACAGTCATTGCCAAACAAAATGAAGCTGTGGGATGCTTTACTTTTTTAATCCTCAAGGGAAAGGAGGACACAATTTCAAGTAGCTTTTCCTAATAAAAAAAAAAAAGATTTTAAAAGCTGAGAAACACAATGGTAAAGCATTACCGGAAGTCTTGTTGAAAAGTTTGAGACACTTTTAAAGCCTGGCATGTGAAAATGACACCTCTGCTGTTGTTTACAGAAGTTCATGGTGACCGCATGTGCTTTTATTCATGTCTGTCATTTCATTTCACCGTCAAGTCAGGGTAAGTAAGATACTGCTACGCCGACAGCGTTCCTGCTGCATGTTCACAGCAAGGCTGAGATGACTGTCCCTCAGACACTCTGGGCACTTGTGTGCTAGGAACAGTTCTCCTGCCCGCTGTTAAAAGTGCTCTCCCAAGAGATGTGTGTTTCTCCTTCCCCTCCCTCCCTCACACTTCCAGGTTGTGAGGACCCTTTGCCATTATCTTGGCAATACCCGCAGTAACATCAGGATACCACTGGACCTCCCAAGTGCTCACACGAGTGCTGCGGCCCTTCTGCCCTTAAAGGGATTCTAAGACGCTGCTTCTTATGGCAAATGTTTTGCTACATCCTCTCCCTTTGGATCTCACATCCATCCTTTCCTTTAGTCCTGCATTATCCCCCACCACCAGGGGGTAACAAGGCTGAGTGAAGATGTATAGAACTGCCTTCTCTCTTCATCCAGTTCAGCAGCAACTTCCAAGGCAAGAGAAGAGAGAAAGAACAGTGACTCTGATTTATTTACTGGAGTACTCAAATACCTGGCAGCAAGATCTTAACTTGATCTGGAAACCAAGAAGGCTCCTGCATTGAACATCTAAGCCAAAACCAAAGGTCACAGCAAAGACATTACTGTAGTAGAGGCTTTCATGTTCTAAGCCAAGGTCATCTCCACATGTCAGGGATAACAGCTTGCAACTTTATAAGGATGACAACAACTGCAGCGGCAGTCAATTCTGACTCAAAGGGCCTACTGATAAAAGTTTAATTCTGCCCTTCCTTGCAGATACTAGATGTCTAATAAATAGCTTCTGAACTTAAACAGCAACTTAACTTTCCACTATGGCTCAGAAAGAAGAATTCTAAATCACACCTCCTGAACTCACACAGACTCCAACATAGCATGCTTTCCTATTTCTACTCCATTTTTGGAAAGTCGAAGAGCAGAGGGAAGGTGGATGAACAGAGGAATGACCCTAGCTTTTGTAGACTTAACAGATACTAGGTACATCCCAAAAATGTGTTAATTTTCTAACAAATAAACATCAGCTTTACTTGGTACTTCAATAGAGAATTTCCCTCCATCTGCAAGACCCCAACACATCCAGCCTCTTACTCAGGTTAGCAGAGACAGAAACAACCAAATCACTTCAAGTGGAAGTTTGTCCTAGGGCGGAGTCTTGATATTTTTACTGAACTGATTTACAGCATAACTCCTAGTAACTCTTCAAGACAGATTTGGAGATGAGACAGATTCTTACATCTTTCTGACAGTCATAGGAAACCAGCTGACAAAACTACCAACAGATAAAACTAAAGCCTCCTTTTCTTCAGAGCTGCAGATAATCACTACCACAACCTCAGTCACTAACTTCTAGGTATGCTGACAGAAGTTACCATTACTAGTGACGCACACATGTGCTGAAAACTGACTCTTCTTCCCTTCAGTGAGCCTTGCCCAGATCACCAGCAGAAATATCCACTAATGAAGGAGCTGCAGGGAAAAAAAAAGGTTAAGGGAGAATTCCAGATCTAAAGTTTATCAATAACTACCTGCCAAAAGGACACATGAAATCTCAAGCCTACAAGTGTGGAAAGAAGGAATCTATCTAGAAAGAGCAAGGTATTTCAGGGTCAAGATTAAAAAAACAAATAAAGTGAGAATTCTTTAATCATCTGAATTAAAAAAAAAAACAACCAACAAGAGCTAACTAGCTCATTGTGCAGTAGGAATAGAAAAAAAAGTCTGGGTGCAGTCCCAAGATAGTAATAAAAACTTAGGGATGATGATAATTTAAGAAAAAAAACTGAGCATGGCAGTATGGACAACAGGAATGTGGAAACAAACAAACAAAAAACAAATAAAACACGCCCCCAAAACCTTGAACTCAGACCAAACAGTATATATCCCAGGAAATCATATGTTTTTTCTGAGGATCAATAGTTTCGTCAAGACAGTGATACCACAGGATGGAGAAAAGCAACTCCAGGGAAATGATCCTGACAAATTAAAGTGTGCATATTCATCTAAAAAGAAAAGTAGTAATTGGGAATAGCAAAAAAAAAAACCCAAACCGCAAATGTTGACAAACTTGCATTGCACAAGGAACATCCTCCCAAAATAACACAGTATTGATTTTTTTTTTAANGGGAATAGCAAAAAAAAAAACCCCAAACCACAAATGTTGACAAACTTGCATTGCACAAGGAACATCCTCCCAAAATAACACAGTATTGATTTTTTTTTTAACCAAAGGACTATGTAAGAACAGATAATAGGTGATGTTAAAAGGAAAATTATTACACAGTAGGGTGATTTTATTGAAGCTGCATAGAAGTTTAAAAACCAGCTTTTCCTAATATCATGGCTTATGTTCAAGCCTGCTGACAACTTTTCACTTATCATCCAGGACAACTACTGGAACAAGAGATCATTTAAAAAATGAGATAGTTCTGAAGACTGGAGTAATGGAAATCAGGCGGGGGGTGTGTTTAAAGTTACAAAGGTAGGTCCACATCTTTGCTGCAAGGTAGTTCACTGAATGGAAAAGACTCATCAAGGGAATGATACACACTGAAATCTGAGCCAGTCATGTGAGGCAGCCATAAGAGAAGTCAACTCCAGTATTACCTTGCATCAGGCAAGGTATTTTTCAGAGACACAGGACAAAATATAGATATTCCTGTAGAAGGCACTTTTTCAATGTATCCATCACATACCAGCACTGACTACCCTAGTTTTTAGATTCATTTCAACAGGTGCATAAATGAGATTAACAACATAAGACAGGAAAGTTTTACATTTCCCAGAGAAGCTCAGACCTCTTACTTGTCCCAAAAGTAAGGCTAAGATTTATCACTCCCTGAGATACCACAGGTGACCAAACATCAAGAGCCACATAAACTGAAGAGTGTTGCCACAAAAGCAAACGACATGCACACACCATGAAGTAGTTCGTCTTCTAATCAGTACAGCAGCAAAATTAAAAAATGCTTTTCAATATAAGCAGTCCAGACAAAAAGTAATTTTGTGATTGAGCCTGACAGCGAAAGAACATTACTGTTAGAGCTTATATAAGGCCTCCTGTAGGAAGATGTACATAACTGCTTCCTACAGACCAGTTCTCTATTGCCTGCCATTATATCCCTGATTTTCCCCGGAGCACACAGTAACTAGTTCAAACTACTTTGGTAGAGACGCAGTACTTGGAAGTTATCAGATATTTCTTAAACTAGGATTTTGGCCATGTGCCCAGTCAACCTACTGGGTTTACACCACATGTTTACACCCATAAATACTCATGAACAGAAGGAGTGTTTCCTAATACCTGTACAAAACCCATGGGAAAACAGCGTGCTATCTTCTAGTCATGCATGCTGACACCCCTACGGAGAAAACCTAAAGCAGGTCTATTCATTTCAAAAGATGCTGCTATCAGAGCTTTAGATCCAGTTTGTACCTGCCTAAATATGATTAGTCAGGACTTAATAAAAATAATTATTGGAAATATTAGCTCACCAAGTACATTTTCTGCTACAAGATACCTACTGTTTACACTGAAAGTGCCATTTGTGAGATAGGCTTCCAAAGTAACGTTGCTAAAAGTAACGTTCACATTCTTCATCTTGACTTGCTTGGAGTTGATGCATCTGTATTTTGTGCCCACGTATGCCTGAATAAAACTTTTGTGTGATACACTCTTTGTTCCTCCTGTAAAAAGATTACATTGCATTAGTATGTAACAGTACTTACAGAAACAAATCAGTATTACATCTGGAAGGGTTAGACAATGAGAACAGGAAGCTTTCATTTTACCTGCAGTTGAATTATGGAATAAAGTTGCATCTGACAGATTGTAGTGGAAAACTAGCTCTTCGACTTGGTACTTGTCTGCATTTTCTGAGAAATTCAAGCTTAATGAATGTCCTGCTCCAAAACCCAATACCAGAAGCGGGTGAGATGTGTTACCGTTACCACATGAGCTCTGTTGCTCTACTGTAGCATTTTGCGGAAGAAAGAAGTGTGCAACCTGCGGGTCAGAAAATGAAACACATGTAAATGGGACGATGTAACAGCTTTTCCTTACTGCTTCTTAAATATCCTATAAAACTGTTATAATACATACAGTTGACACTCATATACACTATGTCTACTTACACACCTGTATATAGCAAGTAGCATGTTGCTGGCACTTGCATTTCTAAGAATATCATTCTCCGAAATTTGAGGACAAACCAGTACATACTCACAGCACCTCTGAGACTTTTCCCCCCGCCTGAACTAGCACTATGAATTTGCAGGTACTTCTGTGCTAGGCAAATCAAATCTGACGTGCTCTGGACATGTGAAAAATGGAAGAATTTAAGCTTTGTTTCTTGTAGTATAATTGAGGAAGAAGAAAATCAAATGGTACAGCCATAGTTTGGCTATAATACTTTGAGGCCATTACATACTGAGAGATAACCTGGTACCTGAAGACCAATACAATGTTTACTGGAAAGTTTTGAGCTTACTACTTACAATAAGAAACAGCCAAAAGCATGTTATGAAATTGCTCTGAATGCAAACTTGCATACCGGTATCAGCAGAATTTCAGACCATCAGCACCATTGAAAGAGTGGGCTATGCAACATAACTTTCAGCTCAAGTCACATACAGCACGTGCACCACCGGCAAAGTAGATGGATTTTTTTAATCTCGCATTACAGTGATGGCTAGGAAATCAACTTCAAGAGTGCCTCAAAACATGCAACTGGAATGAGATTATAAATAATCAGCAATTCCTGTTCAGTAGTAAAGAGACCAAGAAAGTAAACTGAACAGCAGAGTATTTGTAAATAAAAATCCTTAACTTTCCTTTAACAGGCTTTTGCTGTCAATATGGAACAACTTGTGTGCACTGCACTAGTCTGTAGGTACACTGAAAGCTAGAGGTTTGCCCCCTGAGATCACAGATTTCAGGGAAGTTTAAAAGCTATATGCCACCAGCCATTTCAGTTCACATTTAGTCCACGTATGACCAAGTTCACCAAAAGACAACTTGTAGAATTTTCACCTCTACAGCTCCAATGAAAGCCATTTTAGCTACCGATAGGACTGGTGTGAAATTTCAGTCATGAAAGTAATTTCACACATGTATTGCTTGTGGTGGTTTCAGGCACCCTTAACCCTGTTATATGAGAAGAAGCATCAGTAATAAAGAAATGAAAGTTGATGCAACATGACTGGTCAGGGGGAAATATTTACTGAAGCAGTTTTTTCATGTTTAAATATTTGTTCAAAGCTTAAATACTGCATACGTGCAGAAATACCACACAGTTTATAAAGACAAGTTAGGGACAAGCAGTGAGATAACCCCCTTACCTCTTTTTGCCCGCTGCTTTTGTACTCCACTGAGAAGGCTACTGTCAGATCAGCGATTATGCAGACCTTACCACTTGAATCTTTCACCTCAAATGAAGAGGAAGCCTGTAGAAAGCCTGTTAAGAATGACAAGTGGTTAACCTGGTGCCACAAAAGTTTTTATTTTGGTGCCAAAGAAACAAATACGTACAACTGTACATTTTAGGAGTCATTCCTAAACAACAGTTGAGTTTGGAAACTTGGGTGTTAACAGTATCTATATTAGCTTCAACATCACTAGTACAGAGAGGACAAATTTAACACCTCATTTATACAAAGACAAAGCCACCCAAACCAAAACTGTTGACTAGCTGTGTCCTCAGAGGGTAAGAAGAACTTGCAACAAACACCAGCCATACTGTTCAAGGCAGCTACTCAGTGTTCAACCTACACAGCAACCATTTTGCAAGCTTCAGCCAGAATTGACTTAGCGTACTTGATCCTGTATGCCTGTAGCCCCCAGCCTTCCCCCCACAGCACACCACGCAGCCTTCATTCCCACTGTACCAGGACACTCAGCTGTACACACACTGAATGCAGCATTTAGAAAGCTTGGATTGACTGCAGATGTTTTGGAGGGACTGCCAAAAATAGCACGATGGAGCGTGCCACCCTTGCCAGGACAACTTCTCTTTACTGTCATCACGCTCTCTGCACTTGAGAGGAGGATGGGGGCCAAGACCTTGACACGGACTGAGGTGATGTTTTTCTGACCGGTTTCAGCTAACCTCGGAGTGAGCTGCTGACAAAAGCATGCCTTCCCCCCTTCCCTCCACCCCCGCCACGACTTGCTCCCCTCCAGTCCTAGCGCTCAGAGCACCAGTACAAGTGACCACACTAGTACTGAGTCAACAGGGGAAGAACATGTGGCTGGAGGAGAACAGGATCAGCCCTTCTGACAGCAGCGGGGACTTAGACCAGCGTCCGCTGACAATGAAGCTCCACCTAGGGAATGCACTGCTGCAGGTTGGATACAGCCAGAAATCTGGTTCTCTCATACATCGTTTGCAGTAAGGGCTAACTGGACAGTGCTCCCGTATCTGAAATCATACCGAGGCGTTCCAAGTTCTTTATTGTGAAGAATTTTTTTTGGTTTTCTGGTTCTTAATCACCCACACACACATCTGAAGCAAACCTCACTGCAAAAAGCCGGCATCATTTTCATGCTAGCACTTTATCAGCTTGCATTTGCAACAACTTCACTCTTGCAGAAAACCTGATAAAAAAGTTGCTGCAAGACATAAACCGCTATCTCAAGCAAATAAGCTGTAAAGAGTCAAACATGCTAATCCATTCAACTGCTGATAGAGCAAAAAGATCCAGCTGAGGAATTACTCAGTATCTAGCTTCCCTATACAAGAGGTTTTCAAAAAGCAAATCCCATTTTAAAAACTTTTCACTACAAAACTATGGTGCATACAATTGTATTAAGATAATTATTAGTAAAAATTGGACTTCTGTCAGCTGGACTTTGGTCGAAGGTCCTTCAGTTGTAGGAACACATTGGAAAGAATTTCTCTGGCACTCAGCAAGTATTTTCCCTTGTTGCCTTCCCCTTAGCAACAATATATCCTCCCCCACCACCAAAGGGGACCAAAACTTAAGCTAGAATTCATACATTTTACCCAGTTGTTTAAAGAGTCTAGACTTGAAACCAGAGATACAAAAGAAAGAAATTGGTTAAGAATGGATACTGTAGAAAACTGATATTTCAAAGCAAAACTGTCTTACCTTTGCCTTTATATCCAGCTCAATGTTCGATAAGGAACATGTATTCACAAAGCTAATGCTATTTATTGAAGTTCAAAGCAGTACTAAAAACAGTCAATGTTCCTCCACACGGAAGTTCCAATTTGCAAAGTTTCCTTCAGTTTGAATTTACATCTGGAACTTGTTTACATTTTACCCAAGCACTTGTTTTCTCAAGAGCAAGCTGCTTATACTTTCTTGAAGATTTCTAGCACAGCTTAGATAACAGCGTAAAAGCAAGGAATAAGAGTCTATGGCTATTTGAATTGACACTACCAGTGGAAAACATGCTAGAATGAAAGCCTTCAGCATGCTTGCTGACTACCTATTCAAAATTTTTGCAATTTTAGAGCTAAAAATAAACAAGTAATAGGCAGTAAAAGAATGAAAGAAAAAAAAAGTTTTAAAAAGAAACACAGATAAAAAAAGACTGAAAAACAATGAAGAAAAATGTTGCTGACCGAAAGGAAAATGTGACAGACCTGCCCATTACAGATGATTCAGAGAACAACAAAAGACAATGCAGAGGTACCAGAAAGCACCAAATGGAAGACGGATTCTGGGAATGAAGAGCTGGCAAATTACCCTCAGCAAGTTTAAATAATAGAGAATAAGGGGTGTGAACAAACAGTAAAAAAATACCACCTGCATAACTACTAGATTTTTGCAAGGTGAAGTCCACACCATGATACGAATCCTGATTTGTCAGTGTGGTACAAACAATATAAAACCCCATTCCTCCTTAAGAAATGTTCAGCAGCTGCTGGATTTGCAGTGTCAGTGATGAGACAGATGCACCGAGCACGAGACACTGAGCTGTCCTCGATGAAGGGGCAAGAGGGCTGTTTCACTTCAAATAAGCCAACGTGCACAAGGGTGGCAATCAGAGAGAGCACTGTGCCACAGCATCATCTGCTCCCATGGTCTTGCAGGAACGCAGATGGAACAGTGAAACGTAAAGGACACAGGGGCAAAGAAAAATTAGCAAAAAACACCATTGAAGAACAAATCAAGACACTGAAGGAAAGAAGGTCCTGCCTACTCTTCCCTCCAGCCAGTTTAAGGCAGAGGAACAGCTCGTTGGGTTTGGCAGGAAAGCAGCTGTTGAGTTTGTGAAGGCAGTTTCAGTGTCGACTAGTGATTAATGCATGAATCATCACCAGCCCACAAATAGTAAGAGCCTACAGTCAAAATGTCAAGAATACAGAAAACTGATGTTGAATCAATCTGTCCTGGGAATATTTCTAATTAAGTTACATAAAGTATTGCTCAATTTTATCACGGCATAACTACAAGTTGAGAATCCTGCTTGTACTTCTCATAACAGTATCATTCTTTGCTATTTAACACAAGAACTGATACAACCTCCAGTTGCTTAACTTTACATGATCTTAATAAACTGCAGCGCCCTATGTGACAACTATCTGTGGCAGAGCAAGTGCAGCACTTCAGATGTACGTAGCTAAACAGCTCTTAGACTTCTCAACAGCAAAAAGTTAAGTTTTGTGAAGTTCATTATTTATTTGGCTGGAAATACTACGTTACGGATCTCTAGTAGAGAAATCATCAAAAATGTACTAGCAAAGAAAATTCACTTTGTTCAGATGCTTCCTGTGTATTCCAATAGGTTCCAAAAAAGGACTCCTTGCATATTTAATCTAGCTGCATATTTTCAATTGAAAATCGTAAGATAATCTCTCCCTTTAGACCTCATTTCTGAAAGTATAGTCAAGAAAACATTGAAGGTAAAACTGTGGAAGCAAGGCTAAATATTTTACTTGAATTAAATGCATCATCCTTCCTTATCTAACACACCTACATCAAAAAAACCAAGCAGAGTATATTAATACCCTGAGATACAATAAACCAGTCAAACAAAAATACGACTTTCTTGACAATATAACAATTGGTCTTAAAGAAACCTACTGCAAAAAGTTGAGTTGGTTTTAAACTGAAAACTACAAAGCTAACAAAACAGTCTAGCACATTTGAACAATCTAAATCTGAGCCCTTTTGAATATGGCTCTCAGAACGGCAGGATTCCCCATTTCTTGACCACACAAAGTTGCTTTCAGGTTTCAACCTTTTTATAATTGAAATCTTGTTAGCCAAGTACAACTACCCTTGGGTTACTCTCCCATATAATGGAAAGCTGCTAAGGGAGAAAGAGTAATGGTTGTTTTGCTCTAAAAAAACAAGCATTTATTAATGGCAATTGTTTACACTGTCTGCTCACAGAGAGGACTTGACTTACAGTAGTTAATGATTTACTTTGTCTCCAGTTTTTATTAGAGACATGGAACATTGACAATAAGGATCTCAAACACAAAAGTTACTTTTATCTAATTTGGCTTTTGTTACTGTATTCATGTTTCCTGCACGAGTAAAAGCCTTTTCGGTATTTTTCTGCCTCCCTCTTGGAAAAAAGGGCAGCAAGCCATCCAAATCCACCCGCGCACATATTCCACATCATCGGTAGTTTAAGCAATCCAGGTATTCAGTGGATGGGTCTGTTTGCAGTTCCAGTGGGTGACTGTGGCCTTAGGGAGGGAAAGCACGGTTGCAGCGTAGCACAGCTAACTGCTCCCCACGAGCACCATGACAGTGGTTCAGAGTATCACACCCACAGCCTGGTCACGCACATCAAAGACTCTCCTCGGATACAGCCTACCTTGTAATTACAGCGCGGCACACTCTGAAGGCAAAGGCACGCTTGCTGACTGACGCCGGCACTGCACAATCACTCTGCACCTAAGCTACAGCGCTGCTGTCCTGCCCTGCACCTTTGCCCAGGTGTTCTTTGGGTTCTAGATAAGAAACGCTGGTTCTTACCTAAAGAAGGTTACTTTTCCACTGTCCGTGTGAAAAGCATTGCCCAGAAATTTACTCGTTCTGATGGTTCAGAAGGATCCTGTCACCTAAGTGCCATTTTGTGAACAAACTGGTGACCTTTGTCACCACCTCAGACTCCTAAGGTACGCCAGAGAAGAGAATGGAAAAAATTCCTGAGGAGTCATGCTCTCCTTTAATCACTCATCTTCTAATGTAAGCACCACTCCGAGAGGGAGACCTGGTACAAGTCCTTTCTCTCAGAAGGCCAAGTTGAGATCACTTGCTTAGGATCCAGGATCTATACAACCTTGGGATAGTACAGAAAAAACAAGAACTTAAAAAATAATATATTTTTTGAAAGATCACACTATTTGCCAACCCTAACACTTCTGGGGAACAACAGAAAGCAGGAAAATCCCTTGACAGACTTGATGTATGAACCACTTTGTGTGAGACAAGACGGTCTTCATAAAACTATGAGTTATACCTACCTGTCACCAATGGACTCAGAAGGCTGGCTATCTGGAAAGCATAGCTGGAAAAGACAAGGCTGGACTCATTTCAACTGCTGTTGGACACGCTTGAACACAAACAGTGGCAGAAACAGAGGGAACGGGGGAACGGGGGAACAGAGTTTAATTCAAGGATGGATGAGGGCACTTTAGGGGAGAAGAGAATCAGCTGCACTTGTGCAGGCAAGCACCTGATTATATCATGTTCCCAATCCAACCCTAGAAGATGCATCCTTGCCAACTAACAGGGACAAATTCACGCAGGCTCAGATTATGTTTTTGATACTGTTGATTTCCCTTAAAGCACTAAACATTTTGTTTCTCCATTCAAGTTCACAGAAGGATAACCTCTGTCTTTATAAACAAATTTATAAAAGTACAAAAGCATTATAAACGAAAGGCTATTTAGCAGTTGTACACTTGCCATTTGGCCAGAGAATTGCACAATTGCATCAAGTTTAGTCACATGAAGTTTCTTTACTGTTTCCTATCTAGAGGAAGGAAGTCCTGGGATGGCTCTACAGCAACTTGATTACATGAGTCCACTGGGAGGTCTGAACTCCCATGGCTAGGCCTTTTTCAGCATTCACACAAGTTCATTTTGCACTTGCTCTGGTTAGCGCTGCTGTATCACACCACGCAACTGAGACACATCCTTCAAGGTAGCTGGCAGCCCCAAACAGTTTGGAAGAAGGAGCACTGTGTCGACAATTTAAAAGAAAACCTCCCCAGAGGAGAGGATATTAGAAAAAAGATAATAAACCAACTGCCTCCGTAAAACCACTCTCCTAGTCCTATCGAGAAGAGAGTAGATATATCACTCCTGTCAAGGACAGTAAAGATATACTGGTGTTCCCGTATCACACAGAGTGAGTTCTGCCTTGTTAAAAAATCAGAAGCCACTGAAGTTTAACAGAAAAAAAAAACCCTCAATGTACTAAATGCAGACTACTGTGCTCATGCCTGAACACTGGAGAGGCAACAGCTAGACAACTGCCCACTGCTCAGAGCAGAACCATATTTGAAACTCTGTACTGCCAAGGGACTACTAACTCTCACACTTTGACTTACAGTAGACAAAGTGGTACTGACAGCCAGTGGTGCTGTTGACTGACAGAGAAGGTTAAGAAGCTGTTACCCTTAGGTGGAGAGGAATACCAGTCCATCTTGAAGTCAGGTGTACATTTCCAAATCATGGAAGCCTAATGTACCAAAACATAAGATACATTTTAAAACAAGAGATCTATAATTTAGAATTAAAATAATGTAATGAAGTCTTCAAATAGCTGTTGTAACTCGTGCCACTCATATACCCAAAAGGGTCTTCCGCCACACTGAAGAGAATAAATACAAAAAAATTCATTATGGCACCAAGCTTTCTCAAAGAATTTCCAAATAATCATGCCTGACCCGAGAAAAAAGACAAAGTGTTGCAGTTAAGCTGCAATAAGCAAAGGCGAGGCGGGACTTCCTAGGGCTAGAAGTAAGCTATCTTTAAGACATAGAAAGGCTAAACAGAGATAACAGTAGTCAACTTCTCAATAACATACCCATCTTTTCTTTGAGTAGGGTTCCTCTGTACCTAGAGGTAATTCTTGAGCTTATCATCTGCTGCTGATTAGAAATCGTCCTATTTACTGAAGAACAATCTAGAAGTAGGTTACACCAAAAATGAAACTTTTAAGTCAGCCTGAACAGGAACCTCAGGAGAATATCTCAAGAGCAGTGTGTCAGGGAACCTGTGGAGTTCTTACTCGGCAAGTAAGAATTTACTGTACAACTCAAAAAAGCTGTTGAAGCCAAAGCTGAGTACATTATCACATGACAACAGGCTTGGGACTAGCACAGAAATTCAGATCCTTAGAGACTGTGTCAACACACTTAAAGAAGCTATCAAGCAAATACTATGTTAAGGGCAGTACGTGGTAAAACAATGTTTCGAAAGTCACACAATGTAAAAGTGGTTTTATCTCGGGAAAACTACTTTATATTTTGTCTCAGTTCCATACAGCTAGCAATGCCAAAAATGAAGAAAATAATACAACACCAAGTTACTCACTGGCTGGAATTTATTATCCAAGTTTCTCTCAGCCACCCCCCTACACTGGTAGCAAGGTTTGAAATTCCCCTTCGGACTGGAGTTGTGCAATAGAAACACGTGGATTATGTGTCAATAACTCTGCAATGGCATCACGCTACCTTTTCAAACTAATTTTTCCTTCCCCAAATCTCAGACACTTCATTATTTCCTCACTGAATCCATTCCTGACTCTAAACTTAGACTTTCGTGTCTGTGCAACCCAATTGACCCATCATGCTCAACAGCAGACAAGCACCATTTTCCTCCATATTTCAAAACACAGCAGCTAAGTTTGAGGGGAGGTACTTCATTTCCCATAGCCCCCTTTCCCTGTATTACCTAAATCTTTCTTTCATTCCATAGGCACGTTTGATGTTCATGAGGAAATTCATCATAAAACACTTAATGCTGACATACGAAATATTCAGCTAAATGCTTGCTGCTCAATGTGAATGGAAAACTAAAACAGTAAGTGAGGTGTGGTGAGGTATTCTGGAGGGAAAAAAAGTGTTCTATTGTCCCAAAGTCAAGGCATTGTCAAACAAGCTTTCACATGTGACCCACCCATGCTAATCCTTCAGCCTCCTGTGATGATTACCTTATGCTCGTCTGTGTTCACTCAGATGACTAAAAGGCTGCAAACGAGCTAAAACTGTCAGAATTCAGCTCATATCTTCTCATTATCTCATAGTCTTCTCCCCTCCCTCACTGCAGCCCAAGGCCTACACCCTGGCAGAAGACGGCAGAGGCTATCTGTACTCCAAGGAGGGGTCTCTATTTGCACCACAAAGTTTTCCCCTAAGATTGTAGGATCAAGTTATGTAGAAACACCCAGCTACCAGACACTGGTACAAATCCCCAACTGTCAGTCAATACTTACTCTGTAGTAAAATAAACGAGTCTGTTGCCTCAGCTGCAGAAACCCAACACATCTTGCATGCCAGAAAGTGACAAAGCCAATGCACCAAATTATGTCTGTAACTGCTAATTAAGCAGGGGAAGACTACTACAGTCCCAGAAAATATTATCTGTGGTACCACTTACACATGCAGACTGATTAGAAGGCAAACAAAAGCAATTCTTCGTTTAAGCCGTAACTATATTAAACAAGCTATACAAAGAATTCCTACTACAACAGCAGCCCAATGCCACCTAAATTGTCAAACCTAAGAAGCAATTCTGACAGCACTGCAAGTCACTGTGCTCACTAGACTGACTCACAATAGCTAGATATTTGAATTGCTCAGTGCCCCTTGTGAGTGCCATCTTTCAGGGGCAGTGAAAATGATGTGCCATCACCAATGATAGAGATATTTATAGATTACCAAATACATGTTAGAAGAGTTTCAAAGGCTGCCATAATCTCCAAAATGACAGCAGATAACCGCTTTCAACTGCTGCTTTATTCAGGAAATACTTTTGCTAGCTACCAAAGAAGTTTCCTTTGCTGCCAAAGCCACATTTCAGAAACTTGATAGCGTCGCATGATGTGGCTTTCAAGGCAAGAAACCTAAAGCAAGGCAGTTATCAGTAAACAAGCCAGACGCACTTCCTCATAAAATAGCCTTACTGCATTAACAAACCTTCTCATCAAGGCACCAAAACCTCTCCGTTTCTGCGACATTTCAGATTTCAGTTAAGATACGGCGGGATGAAAGCCATGGAGTAAGGGAGCATTGCAGGCCCTATGGAAACGGGTGACTTCCTAGCAATGACATCAGTAATTCCTGCGTTTCCATGCCTCCTGAGAGGTAAAGGCATATTTCCAGGTCCTCCCCGGAGCGCTGCCCCTAGACCCAGTGCAGATGCTCGGATGAGCGTTCCCGGGCACTACACCGTTCCCCTCTCCCCCGGCAAGCGCAGCCGCCGCCGCCTTCCCTCTCTCCTCCCTCCTTGCGCCCCTCGCAGCTCACGGGGGTTCTCGCCGCAGGGAGGGAGAAGGGCGACCTCCCCAAGACGACCTGCCCCCCGCGGCCAGGCCGCGGCCCAGCCGGGTACCGCCGCTGGGAGGCCTGCTCTGCGCACCCCCTCCGCCCCGGAATGGCAACGGCAGGTGGGAGCCGGCGGGCGGGTTTCCAGTGACAGCCCC
>VXAK01000383.1:140020-182219 GCA_013399435.1 Arenaria interpres | reverse complement strand
AGCACCCCCAAGTCCCTTTCCTCAGGGCTGCTTTCTAATACCTCATCCCCCAGTCTGTATTGATGGCGAGGATTATTCCAGCCCAGGTGCATAACCCTGCACTTGCAAAGTTGTTCACATATTCACAAAAGTTAGAGAAGAAAGACCTAATCCAAGACTTTTTCAGGTGTGCTACAATCACAGCAGTTTCCTAAGAAACAGTACATCAACATACACCAGTAAGAAGCTACACTGCGACGAGGTGTCCGTGTCAGGAGGGTAGTACCTGTTGCTGTGTAAAGGTGATGTGACAGCCTGGAAAGGAGTTTGCTCCACATTAACAGCTTGTCTCCCACTGAGCCCTGGCTCTCCCCTCACCCAAGACATTTGTTTCTTTTTTGGTTTGTTTTTCAGCTACAGCTGAGCCAGACTTAAGTGATGAGAACATCAAAGGACAAAGGGAGGGGAAAAAAACACACCGAAACCCCACTTCACAGTTCCAGGGGACCAGCTATTGAGGAAGCAGAACTTAGATCTCACTCAGAAGGCTCAAATTAAAGCAGTACCTGGAAACTGCAGAGCTATTAATTAACAAAATGACAAAATCAAAATAAACTGGACTTAAACAAGTCCAGATACGTACAGCAAATCACCCATATACCTACAACTTTCATGGAAAGGCCAACCTCTGCTCTCTATGTAATTCAGATGAGGGTTTTGTTTGTTTTTAAAGAAAGGACAGTCTTGTTCAATCCTTCATGACAGACACTCTGAAAGTAGTACAGTGCTGGACTGGGAGACAGAAGGACCAGAGTGAACAGTGTGAGTAAGCACTAACATATCAAGAACAGGAAGATCAGTATGTTCTGTACTTGTGTAGTCACCTTCCCTGTTAAAAATAAAAATTAAAAAAACCCAAAAACAATAGCAGAAAACCCACCATACCTTCTTGCTCGGTAGCTATTTCTGGTCACACAATACAATTAAGTGCCTTCCTTAAACTCTGTCGTGAATTACAGCCCCTATCCAATGAACAACGGCAGAAATTATCAGTGAGAAGCAGGGAAAGAAGAGATCTATTTATTTACTGAGAATCTCAGAAACCTACATGAGCAAGAACAGAAGTCAGCCAAGTTCAAATGTACCATAAACTCAGAGTATTTGTCTACCTTGTTATCTATACGTGCTGTAGCTGAACACTCAGTTCAGATTATAACCTTGTTTGGTTAAACCAATGGAAACAGATTCCAGTATGGACAATCTTCTCTCTATTCACAAATAATAGATTTCAGCTCCTCTTAAATTGACTATAAGCAGAAAAAGCTGTAACCAAAATAAACCACTCTCTAAACCCAAGTAAGCATCCCCCCAGGAGTCTGCGCTGTTTAACAACATCAATCAGTGGCACGTAAGCCTGGGGCGAAAGCACTAAACGTTCCCTTCCTGTGCTGAATCATTTCACATGCTCCTGTTATTCAGGATAAAGCACATTAGGAAACATCTTGTTTAATTTGGTTTATTGCAATGATGAATATCGCTCAATCGCTTTTCTCGTCTGATAGTCGGTGGAAATTTAATGATCTACACATCACTAATCGTTTACTATGATGTCATTTACTTCATAGAAGTAATAACACATAATAGAAGCAGTTTTTCCAATATTCGGATATCTGAAATATAACCAGCATATACTTCAACTACTTACTGTGAAAAATTCTATTCTCTCAACTGCCTCCATAACACTGTGTAAGTAAAGTGTTCTTTTCAGCCAAGAATTATCAACTTAACATTAAATGTATTTTTTAGACGGGCTGAAGTAGAAAAACTACCTAAATTGTAGAAAGACTCCATCATCAAGAACATCCTTAATCTAAACCACAGCTAAGTGTTTTCAAAATACAAGATGCAATTTTCTAAAACTGATTCTTACATTTGAAACAATCGTGCATCCAGACAATCAGATTGGCAGGGAACAACCAAATGTTAGTGTAAAATGAAACCCAGACTTTGCACCCAGCCACGAAGAGTTCCATTTCTAAGATCTCTCAGTTCTGTCAGAATAAAACCAGCTGAAACTTTCCATAACGTAACATTGATTACTATAGCCACGCTGAGCTAATCTGTGCTTATGAAAAATTAATCCTATGCTAAAAATTGAAAATCATTAATGGGGCTCAAGGGAGGAAGATCTCGCAGACTTCGACGCAAAACTATTTGTTTTTCATATGTCCAGTCTATGAACAAATAAACACTTAGCTGGAAAAAAAATGATCTTTCGGGGTATTTTAAAGACCTCCAGTGTGGAGGAGCAGGCATACCCGTTCGACTGGGAAACTGCTATTTAGGTCTTCTAACAGGCAGGCTCCCAGGAGAGACCAGCAAAGAACTTCAAAGGTAATAAATCAACAGACCAGGATTCACCGACTACTCCCTCTGACCGAACCATTAGAAAGACTGAACGAAGTTGAACTGAAGTACTTCTACATCGAATACTCCTGTGCTATTAGGCTTTCAGTCTCAAATTCACAAAACAGAGTTTTTAACACACATTAGAAACTTCGGGTTGTTCACAGCACGATATGGCCCTGAGCATCTATAATAAGATGAACTGATTATGGGCTAAGGTTTTTCGGCTATCTTAAAAGGGATTTGAACAGAAATTAGTTACCAGGTGGTTTTTTTCCTCTTTAAAGACGTAAACATCAAAGAAAAATCCTATTATGTCTAAGCAGAGAATGAAAGAAACAAATACAAGGAGAATACAAGAATACAAGAAAAAAAATACAAAATCACTGCTGTACTGTGACAGACTGATAGAATTAAGTAATTGAATAAAACCGCAATCAAAGAAGAAACTGGATTAAAAAAGTCCATGCTCCCACTGATGTACTGTGTGAAAATTAAATCAGAGCTGTAACTTCTTCTGGGTCTCCTTCCATTCTAGTGGGCTTCAGAAGAGTCATGGTATATATCTGAGAAATTATTGGTGGCAGACCAGCAAGGAAACAAGTGCCAGTACCCAACTGGCTATCAAAACTTTCAATAAAATCTTCATTTCCCAGAACACTGCATTTTTGCTCAGCTGGTAGTTTTTTTGTTTGGTTTTTTTAAAATCAGAAGTTTATTCATCTTATACCTGTGATCAGCAAAGCTGAAAAATAACATTGGAAAGCGTGAAATGTTTACTTTTGGTATCATTGAAGATACATTACTTCTAATTTCAAAATAAGTATGGGTTAAAGCCATCTAAAGCTGCACAAGAAGTTTAATTTTGATCAAACCATTTTTGGAGGTGTTGAAGAAGAGAAGATTTCAGCTCACAGATATTTTAAACATACTATTGGGGAATGTTATCAGCTAGGACAGGAGAAGACAGGTATTAGACAGGCATTACCAACTTACATTGGTACAACTAATATCATTTTCCCTTTGCACACCAAGGGTCCTGGCCATAAGCCTGGAATCTAAGAATAACCGAGTATGCTGCTAGCATTTTCACAAAGTTTATTCACAACTTTTATTAAACCCTTTTTAATGTTTTTAATGCTTGCACAGGGTGAGGAAAGAGGTCGATTAACTATGTCTTTACCTGAAGATGAAAAGTTATCTTCTGGTGCTTAGTGGAACTACATCACTGTAATCAAAAATCTTGTAGCATTGCCATCCTCACAGTAAGAGCAAGAACATTTCTTGTAGAGCAAGAACACTTTTTTGCTTGTAAGTAGTAGAATTTTTTATTTACTTTTTGCTTTGTGCAGTAATATTTTTTCCCCTATTCTGACAGGCAGCAGGGGAATACCATCAAATGTTGCTATAAAAAAAAAAATGCACAAGAGAAGAAGCCTAGGCAACTTAGAATTGCACTGTTAGTAATACAAGTCAAAAGAGTTTAAACATTTAAATTAAGTTCCATCAGAATGCTCAAAGTGTCCCATCGAGCTTTAATTTTAACCAATTTCCAATGAGAAAAATGTGGGCGAATATTTTTAGCAACATTAGTTTGTAAGAATAAAATACTAGTTTGGAGAAATTACTCCTCATTCATTATATGTAATTAGTATAGAGTTTGACATTCCCGTTCACTACAACTCATCATTGTTCACGGAACATTTATTTATAAACTTGCAGCCTATTGCTAATGCACGGAATTATCCCCTCAGTTTGCAGATGGAGATCCCACTCGTGGTAGAAACTGCCCCACATTTCAGACACCACCCCATACATTGCTTAAGCAGCCTTCCTTTTACAGGGCTAAAATTTCCTTCTGGGGTTTATAAAACGGATACCAACAACTTACTGGTTTCTTACTTGCTATTCCTGTTCAGTGACCAAGTAAAGTTTTTATTCTATAACCATATGTGCATGGGTGACGTCGTTCAGATGCGATTCTAACAGGAGTTAGTGCTCTGGCACTGGCCAGTGGCTTCCTGCATTATTTTTTTTTCCCCCCATCCGGCCTTTCCCGGCAAAAAGCTTCCTTATTTGCACGGAGAAATATTTTCTGGATATGCAGACCTTACAATAAAGTCACTTCAACTGTATGGATTTACACGGCCTCATACGCTCTCAGTCGATTTCTTCTGACTGTCACAGACAAAATCAAAATGTGTAAATTTAATGTAACTTTTTTTATGAATACTTAAAACATAATCGCATCTTCTTTATGGGTCTTCTGCTAGCTTAGTCTCATTAAAATTCATTCTTATGAATGTGCAGTGCAGAGAAAAAGCTGCTAACATGTCACAATAAACCAACTGTCTGAAACCCTGCAGAAAAAAAGAAAAGAGGTAACATTTGCCTTGTACCTTGTAGTTTACGAGAGAAGATATCTAGAAGCAGCTGTAAAATGGTCATAAAATAAAATTGGAATTTATATCAAAATCATTCTTAATACCTTGGGGCTTTTCTATCTCTGCATAGTTTACCCTGAGAGATTTAGTGGTGGAGTTTTATGTTAACGGGCTGAAAGTTATAGTGGAGTTGTCAGTAATACTACCTCTTTTTGGTGTGTCTGCCTATATATCAGTCTATTTATTTTTAAATAGCAAGATAGTAACCCCCAGAAGGTGCAATATGAAAATGCTATTGGCAACAGCTGAACAGTTATAGAGCTGTTAACCATCTTTAATGAAAATGCTACTGAATGCAACCATTTTAAGTTTTTTTTTTACAAGAAGTAGGGGGCACGAGGTAGATTAGACTTGCACGCCACCCTTCCCAATCAGGTTCCCCACAGACCAGGGTATTGTTCTGACTTCTACATACAACTTCTGTCAAGAGAGATTTATTTTAGAAACCAAAACAAACAAAGCAGCATGAGAAACTGCAAGAGAATTCACATACGTACTGAATGAATTATGAAACATTTCCTGTATGATGGTGTCTGGGGCAGCAGTGGAAAGCGGTTACCATAAAGGTATTTGAAAAAAAAGAACATTGACCTTAATTCCTCTTCTAAGATAAGGAAGATGTGTATGTCTACATATATGTGATAAGTGCAAGGAGGAGCTTTATCAAAATTAAATAACTTGCATTAAAAAGCCAGAGAATTTATTGTAAATGCTAACATCTCACTCTAGGTCCTGCCTCATGAGTAACAATAGCCCTAATGATTTCCAGCCAGGGAACAAATAAATAAAAACAAAACCAAAAAAGAAACATAAAATTTAAGGTTTGTTTGGCACCAAAACTGTGATATTTTCACTTCCACACTCAGACATGATGCTTCCCAGCGTGCCTGGTGAAGTTTTACAAGAAAAGTTTGTACAGCTTTACTATCTTTTCAGCTGCATCTGAAGGCCAAGCTCAATAGTTACTAAGCTCAGGTTTTATCTGTTCTTTATAAGCTTGTGAAAACGTGTCATTACAGAACTCAAACAATCAAGGTTCCTGTTCCCAGATACTCTAGTATTCCAACCCAAAAATCTGTACTGGTAAGTTTCGGGTAGAGAGTGTCTCTGGAGAAAGGTGAATATGAGCTTGCACAACCAATGTACAGCCTGAAATTATTTCTTATTTGGAAAACAAAACGAAGCGCAAGCATTGAATATATTTTTCCATTTCTTTGATTACTACTTTGTACAGCGCTGTATAACACAGATTAGCGGAGAAGTCTGAAATGAAGCAGAGAACAAAAGGAAATAAAGAACAATTACCCACAGTTGTTTACCGTACGATTACACAGGGAATTGTCAGGCACCTTCCTTTGATTAGAGCAGGAGAATCTTATTTCAGTTTCACGAAAATTAGAAATGGAGAACTCTACAAGGCATAAAGAACGCGATGACCTACCAAGTCTCGACAAGTCACCTACTCCAGAGCAGTGCCTCTGCCACACGCCTCCGTGTGAGCACAAGCTGCTCCAGTGTGATAGCCTAGACCCCAGTGTGATAGCCTAGACCCCAGTGTGATAGCCTAGACCTTCGCCCATCGTGTACCTGTACATGACAGGCGCACCCCATGCTAGGTTGAGCAGAGACCTCACATTCATAAAACTACCAATGCAAGGACTGCCTGCTGCTGACTAATGGGATAGAAGCTGTGCAGTTTTCTGGACATACTTCCTTCCGAGTAGGGCGCCAAAACTTGCGTGGAATACTTCCCCATTCGTTCCAGCCTCCCCTTTAAATCTGTATCTATGGGCACTTTGTTTTAAGACACACTGCAATGGTTCTTTTGTTACAAAAGGTAACGGAAATTCACTTTCTGGGTTCAACATTTCCACTTGTGAACATTTCAAGTCATTAAAGAACTACTGGTAACTTTTAAGCATTTCTTGCTGGGGGAGAGACAAAAGTTGAAGGGGGAACCACAACAGCAGCTGGAAGCAGGGCACAAAGTGCCTGGTGCTAGAAGATCTTTAACCACTGAGAATGACTACAAAGGGCAACTAAGATGATTAAGGGATTGGAGCATCTCCCTTATGAGGAAGGGCTGAGAGAGCTGGGACTCTTTAGCCTGGAGAAGACTGAGGGGAGATCTTATCTATGGTTAAAAGTATCAAAGTAGTATCTAAAAGGANTGAGGGGAGACCTTATCTATGGTTGAAAGTATCTAAAAGGGTGGTTTGAGGGAAGATGGAGCTGGACTCTTTTCAGTGGTTCCCAGTGACAGGACGAGGGGCAACGGGCACAAGCTGGAACATGGTAAGGTCCACTAAATCTTAGGAAGAGCTTCTTTGGTGTAAGCGTGGCAGAGCCCTGGAAGAGGCTGCCCAGGGAGGGTGTGGAGTCCCCTTCTCTGGAGATCTTCAAGCCCCGCCTGGATGCTCCTGAGTGATGTGCTCTGGGCAACCCTGCTTTGGCAGGGGAGTTGGACTGGATAATCTCTAGAAGGCCCCTTCCAACATCCCGTGATTCTGTGACTAGAGCTTGAGGTAGTCAACTGCACAAATAGTGTTTGGAAAAGAAGCCCATCTTGTGCCACGCATAGCAAAGCAAATTTCACGCTCTTTTTAGATTTGGTACATGTGCAGCAATATCTACAGCAGTAGGCATTGCTACTGTAGACCGAATTTAGGAAGCCCAAAGATATAGTAATTAGGCTGATATAAGACTATCAGGGAAAGCTGTAATCAAATATTTTAATATAGTGGTCTTTGCTTGGGGTCCTTAAACACTGTCTGAAATAATGACAGACCGAGTGGCAGTTTAAGAAATAAGACAAGAACAAAACCTGCACAGCTTTCTTTTTGAGAGATTAATTTCCGCTGGGAGTAGAAATGCTGGGTTTGAGTTATCCTAATCCTCTTGAGCCACTACATGGCTTTAATGAAGTGTGGGCAAAGCCAGACAGTGCTCAAGAAGCAACAGGAAAGACTCTGTAAAACAGTGCCAAGCCCACAAAGGATGACATATTTCTTTTTACAGTAAATAGGTTTAAAAATTCTGAAAAATTAATAAAATCTAAATGGGATATACACTTCCCACCACCAAAAAGTCTGACAACTTTGGCTTGGCTACAGGGTGACCAGGGCTAACTTTAACCAGACTTTGATGAAGCCTAATAACCTGGGATTTGCAACTATTGGATTATCTTGGGACAAAAGCCAGCTAGGTAATATATTCCTACGCAAGTGTGGATGAAAGCATATTTGGTACCAGTTGACAGTTACCACCCATGTATGATACCATCTGGAAGGAGGCTGGCAGCTTAAAAAAAGTCAATAAAAAGAAGAAAAGCTGTTAAGTGGTCTCAGTATGCGCACTAAACAATATAAAAGGTTTGTTTAAAATCCTTCTGTTTGCTTTATTATAAACTGAGACTATATGAAAATATGCTGGGGGATGGAGCAAAAAGTAGTAACTTTTTACAGTAAGATTTTTTTGTTTGTTCCAGGAGCACGTAGATTATGTGTGGCAGAAGCAGAATCATGCAGGATGCCACCAGTCTCATTTTTGGGCTGAATCAGCCCCACTAAAGTTAGACATTGGAGTGCAATGCCTAATAGTGAGGTGTCCCATCACCCACCGAAATCCTAAACTGGGACTGGAGTGGCCGGAGTCGCAGAGACAAGGAGAACATCACAGACCTTAAAATAGGATTCACAGAAATGTGTGTGCCCGGCTATCCAACAGCCAGTGTGGAGGTCCTACACCAACTTTCAGACCTCATAAGTAATTCGGCATCCAAGTCCACACGAATAAAGAGCTATATATTTCCTCTTGAGATATACAGTTGTGATTCCTCTCCAGAGGTGAAATGCTTTCCTCCCTTCTCCCGCTCCACCAGAAGAGTGAGAAAAAGGAAGTCATGTTCAAGCTGAGCTGTACCTCGTTCCTCAAGAAATCAGCGGCACCACTCAAAGATCACCATGGTACCAAAAGTTAGAAAGCATGGCAGAGACTGGCCATAAACCTGAAAAATCTTTTTCAGGTATATTGTTACAAAACAAGTTCATCTGCAAGTAATTTAATTTAGTCATATGAAAAAAAAAAAAAAGCTTAGAAGTGCTCTGCACAGCATTAGGTGTCCAAGGCCTATCACAAAAGCAATCAGATCACTCTAGAGACCAGCTGTGCATCAAGTAGATTGCTTTTATCTAAGTGATAAAAACCTTGTAGACTGTGAACAATACCGGGCATAAAACGTAACATTTTTAATGAACAACATAAAAGATGAAAAGAACGAGCACAAGAAATGGCAATTTAGTCAGAAGATGGGGAAAAGGAGCCTCCCTAACATGACATTTTATAGCAAGTGGGTTTTGCAGTAAGCAGAATTTAGAAGGGAAAATAGTATTTTTCTCTTCTAATTAATCCAGTTGGGGTACCTTGCAAATCAATCAGGAATGTTCCGGCATCAGCTGACCAAACCTAAAGAACAAGCATTAACATATTTTGGACTGTTTCAGATCCAGAAGTCATTCAAACTCCATTAATTTCAATGAAAATGCAAAATTGGCCTTTTTACTGTAATCTTCTACATCAACATGAAAGAAAAAGCATAAACCATTAAGCATATAACTGCCTTTATATTTTATTTCTTTTATGAGGCTCCTAGCAGGACATTAACAGCAGATTATATCTTTTGTGAGCCATCTAACAGGACATTAACAATGGAAGGGTGCCCAATAAATAAAGTGATTGTTATTACTACCACTTATAGTTGGCCTGCCAGTACCAACCGATAAAATTTTAACGTTTGGGAAGTCAGGAGCAACTTCAGCACTCTGCATTTCAAGCCATCCTCTTCAAGCGTTAGCATTATTTTGTTTGGCTCAACTTGAACTCAGCTGAAACTTCTTTTCAGCACCTAAATTTCTTTTTACTTCCAGGTGCTGAAGATGCACAGCGGAGATCTGAGCGCTGCAATAACAGCCAGTGCAGGCACAGGCCAGTCCAGAATAGCTACAAGTGAGGAGAGAACAAGGAGGAGCTTAAACTCATTCTGACAGAAACACAGTTAGATGTGGACTTGGAAGGCATCTGCCCAAATATTTCATGGCCTTCTCAACACTGGCATTTCATCTGTGCCTTTCTGCATTTTATTGTGCATTCTCATCCACGATCATCCCACTACGTAGCGGTTCATGGCACCGTTACAATGCATCTTGCTCACAGGCATTTAGAAGCGTTTTGTAATTCCTTACAAAAAACCAAAAGCCAACTGAAAACTTGGAATCAAAATTTGTCTTTCTAGAATGTTTCATTCAATACCAAAGGCTCTAGCTATTTTAAAAAGGAGGAGTCAATCATTTCCAGGAGCAAGGGTTCCACATCTGAAACCAAACTATGTGTGGAAACACGCTTATGTACACACAGACACAGCCCTTCCTTAGAGTTGGAGCCTCTTAGATTCAGCCTACAGGTCTGGGTTGCGAAACAAAACACTCGTATCTAATTTTTTCCTTGTCTTGAGTTTCATTTCTTGTATCCTTTAAGGCAGACAAAATCCACAAGCTTGACAACGCTCTATTAGGAACCCTACTGAATTGACAGACACTGCACAGAAACAAAGGTATGTTTTGCTTACAGAAACATATAACATATGTCCTTGTTTCAAAACTCTGGAACGCAGATATTGGTCCTGGGATACCAGTATTGTGTCATTAGATTACTGCTAAAACTTGCCTTTTCCTTAACTTCTTGCTACTGGAAGACAAACTTATAAATTTCTGTTTTGGAAAACCTTGTCTTTCAAGAGAAATGCATTTTAAAAGCCCAGAAAGGACTTTAGGCAAAATGTTGAAACAAAACACCACACTTGCACATAATTTGTTTTAAAATACTGATGTTTTGGCGTAAGTCAGTTAAAAACTTAAAAATGTAATGTTTGTTCACAGCCCACAAGGGGATCTTGAGTATTTATTACTACTAGACCTTCCCTTCCTTCACACTCTTTTTTTTATACCTTATTGCCTTGTCTTTTTTTTTTTTTGTCTTTTCCATATCCAGAGTAAATTTTCTCGCTCACAACTAAGTGAAATACTGCAGGCCTGACTTCTTCCCATGACATAAGAACTGTTTTAGTAGGTTTTTAAAAATATCTTTTAATGTGACTAGCCCTAATAACCTCTGAGCTCTCAGAGAACAAGCCCTACTCATCCATGGAAGAACAGGAATACCAGCAAATGAAGCTCTCCAGAACCCTCTCGGATCAGTTTTCCCACTGCAGACAAACCTCTTCTATTTTTAAGAGAATAGCTCAAGTTTCCATATACAACTGCTTCTTGATTCTGAACATAGATTATATATATTAAAACAAACAAACAAACAGAAGAATCCCAATCCTAAGAGTGCTACAAAACAGCAGTGAGAGAGGAGAGATCAAGATCGCCCAGTACCACTCAGGAGAGGACACGTTGCCTCCAGAACAGCCAGACTTCCCGTCATGATTTAACCCCAGCCAGCAACTAGGACCATGCAACCGCTTGCTCACCCCCTTTCCTCCCTGAAGGGTGGGGAGAAGAGAGAGAAAAAGGGGGGAAAAAGGAAAAGAAAAAAACCTGGTGGATTGATAGACAGACAGTTGAATAGCACAATAATGGAAAAGGAAAATAACAGTAATAACAAGAATAATAATGACACACATCACTCTCACTGCCCAGTGAATGGGCAACATCCAGAGCGGTGATCATGGCTACCTGCCCCTTGGCTAACTCCATTTATATATCAAGCGTGATGTCTATGGTATGGAATATACCATTGGCCGTTCCAGTGTTCTATCTAGGCTCCTCAGCTTCTAGGGAAAGCTGAAAAAATGTCCTTGAAAAAATATAAACACCTGGCAACAACTAAAACAATATGCATTATTGACACACCTCTCATACCAAACCTGAAACACAACAACCAGTAGAGAGAAAATTAACTCTGTCCCAGCTGAAATCAGGAGACCTCCTTACAGCCACCAAGTCCAATGCTTTCAACAAGGCAGAAGAGAGCATCTTGTGGTGGTACCCATTTACTTCAGCTGAAGGCCCAAGAGAAGCAACTCACTGAAGCACTAAGCAGTTTTAAGAGAAGCCTCACAGAGCACCGTGCATGACAGGCATAGGTCAAAACCACATCAAAACCAGCAGCAGATGCCCCACAGGAATTATTGAAACAACTTAGGGCCATATAGAAATGCAGCTTGGTTTTTCACTTTGTCACCTCCCTCCCTCCTCCCCTTCCTGCCTTTTCTTTCCCCCTCCATATTTTATAAAAGGTTTCTTCAGTATAACTTGCTTATGCCTTCTGTCAGGAAGACGCATGGAGCCAACAGTCCCGACTCATGGTAAAAATACATGATGACTTTAATTTTTTGTTTACTACAGACATAAGGACATATAACAGCACTACCAAATATTTTCTTGTTTTCCCTTCTACCTTAAGAGCTTGTGCTTATATTCTGTCTCTCTCTGAATAAACTAAGCCATAGCCAACAGAAGCAGAGTTTTTCACCTAGAATGACTTCTAAGAGACTTCAAATGGCCTCAACAAACAAAAGAGAGGGGCAATGAAAAGAAAGGAGGCATATTTTCTACATATAGAAAATGAATCCTGCATCTATAATTACATGCTCTCCCTTCTGGTTGAAGTGTGCCAGCGGAGCTGGTCCTGGAGGACACAGAGCAAAAGTTCCAGCCAAAGTTCCTCCTACTAGAGCAACGGTGTCTGTGTGCACCAGCATGTGTTCCTCCTACCAGAGCAACGTCAAAGTTCCTCCAGCAAAGTTCCTCCTACTAGAGCAATGCTGTCTGTGTGCACCAGCACGTGCAACATAGCGGGGGACTATGGAATGGGAGGCGCTCTTGGGAACTCTGACTCTTGGGCAGGAACACTAAGCCAGGACATCCAGGTTGGTTACTGGGTGATGGGCTTCCATTGGGTAGTTAGGTGAGAGGCAGCCAGCATCTGTATGGGAGCCAGTTTTCAAAGCTTTTGACCCAGATCATCGCCATCCATTGGCAACAAACACAGAACTCTTGCCATATGGGAAACCTAAACAGAGGAGGACTACCCTGTCAGAAAAAAGACAGGTAGACTCTGGAAAACACGAAGGAAAAATGGGGGTTGGGACAAACCTTTGAGGCATACGTGTTAATCGTCCTGATGCCTGGTTGTGCCTGTGGCTGGAAAAGAGCAGGAAGGGGATCCAGGAGGCAGGCACTAGTGTCCCAGAATACATCCATCATCGATACATCTGGTCTCTCTGGTCCACTGCTGGTGGCAATACCTTGATGTTGCCTGCGGCAGTTGGGATTGCATGCCCATCTATGGTTTCAGCAAACACCAAATCTAGAACGCGGTGCTGTCCAGGATGTTTTGGATGGCAACAAGCCCGGAGACTAGTGGAGATCCAGCTTCACAGACCTCCATGAGTCAGTGACCTTGGCAGACCTACTAGCGCTCAGCTATTCTGCCATGAAGTATTAAGGATCACACATGGACAGCTTCCAGAGTCTGATGTAGTCCAGAAACCTTTGTGCTGTTACTCCAGGACTTCTCAGTTCTCAGTACAGATCCCACACCCCAAAGTGGAAGATCTACCGCTGACAACCCACCTTCTAGCCGATTTCACGGTCTCAAAGATGCTGCAAATATATGCCAAAAAAACCCCTGTCAAAGCACAGCGATGTCAGTTTGCTGGTGGCAGACTCCAGTTAGCAAGCTGTGCTCTCCAAGTATTAGAAAGCAGCTGAAACACAGTTGTTGTCCACACCAATCACAGGATTATAGACTCAGAGATAAACCTAGTGATGCTTTCTCATGCAATTACCGTCTTGTATTCCTTGGTTCTGTCCAGTATGAAGTTTCCCATTTATTTTTCTCTTGCCCTGCAATCTTGATAGCCACAAGCTATTGCAACGTGTCAGTGCAGGAGGACAGTAACTGACACTGAAAGGCAATAGGACTCTATCTCTTATATATGACTGTCATTTATAGAGCTGGGAACCTTGTAAGCAAGCCAGGGAAAAGCTAGAAGGGGCTTGCTGGTGACTGATGCAAAGGCTTACGCCTAGTTGTGATGCCTGACAACTCCAGGGGTGTTCAGTATGAACAAGACAATGCCATTCTGCAGCCACCCGAAGAGGAGCCAGCCGTGGGTGCAGCTGAGATATTCCTTTGGAAAGGTCTAGCACAGGAGATGTGGCTGAATAGCAGCAGCGTGTAATTGAAGTGCAAATTAATAAAAACTGAACTACCTGCAGATCAAGTCTAGAAAAGCGGCCATATTTGTGATGGGGAAAAAGCCCAAAATAAAAACACACATCCCCTTCAGCAAACCAGTAACAATTTGACTTGTGTGACAGAAAAGAAAAACAACTCCCCCAACAAAGCACATTGTCCTAAACAGTGATTCCTTCTGTACAGAGAGAGCCTCATAAAATACTCTAGATAAACCCAGGTAACCACATATATCAAATACAGTCTCGCTAATACAGCATATTTGACAATAATCCTGACAATAACTACAGATCAGTAGGCACGGCATCAAGCTTTCTGCATCAAAGCTTAGGCTTAGAGACAAAACCACTACTTTTCCTCAGAGAATGATATCAACACAATAAATGCTCACTTCAAGAGACTGTAAAGTCAGATTGGTTTTTACTTACGCTGTTAAATTACGGAATGGTACCAACAACGTAAAGGCTACCAGATGCTGACATCTTACGCAGCAGAACAACGGAAACAAAAATTTTCAGTCTTGAAACCTACATCAACATTACTGAGGACTTGCAAATACCTAAGGATACAGATATAATAAAAGCCTCAGCTTGATTTAGAGTCCCAGAAACTGCCACCATTTCATGAAAGCAATGCTATGCCAACTTTGAGAGAAAACAATGATTGTAAACTGCAGCCATGTCCAAATAGTAGCTGTGAAGCTGTTGCCCACAGGAGGTAAGTTCTCCAAAGCTTTGTACAGTTACTAGTTACAAGGTACAAGACTGTGACTAATCTCTTTCATTTAAAAAAAAGTTCCAGACCCACCATCGTCACAGGTAGAACTGCTGCTGAATTCAAGGATGTAATGGTGCAAACTAATAACCATACTGCCATCTCACACATCTTGGGAAGACTTTAATGTTCACAACACAACACGAGGCATCTCTGAAACTGCCCTGAGCATAAGCCACCTAATTCCAAGCAATGGTTCTGATATTCTTAAAACCAAAACAACAAAAAACACACCACCAAACCACCCCACAGTCAAGAGAACATGGTACTGACATGTGAGTGTTGTTTAGTTTGGCTGGGGAAAGACGCTTAACAACATCATCAAGAGGTTTTTTCCAGGAGTCAAATTTTATACGACACCGATCCATTAGACTAGATTTGAACACTGAATGAAGCCTGCCGTGTTTGTAATCATTGTGGAACAAAAGAACATTTTAGTCCATTCCCTGGTTATAGACTTTGCTGTTTTGAGATACTGCAGGAACCCGATTCAAAATATTTGACTTAATTCACTGCATGCTGATTTACTGTGTCCAGTACACAAAAACTGATTGTTTTGATGACTAGCAAAAAATTGAATTAGGAAAGTAAAAAATGCAGCACATTCAAGTTAACCCAAGTGTAAGGAAATCTGCTATATAATTGGGAAAATATATATATTGCATCACGGTGTGCAGTACTGCAGCATGGATAGCCTATGCTGAAAGGAGCTTTATATATCCAGTGGTGTAAAATATTTGCGAGGCAGCACGAGAAGGTCACATCTTGCAGAGATCTGCAAATAATCAAGCTGTAACTTCACATCCCTAAGTCAGGGGCTGTTTAGGTTGGAGGCTCAGTCTTTGCAAGCTGCCATCTTCATGAAATCAGTTCTGCAAACCTGACTCAGTCACCAAATAAGCAGCTACGGAAAACAGGAGGCACCAACAATTCTGAATGCTGGAGATTAATTGCTATTTAAACACACACTGCTAATAAATTAGTGTGAATGCTATAAGCTCCTTCTCCTATCAGCATTTTTGACCAGCTTTGCTCATTCCCTTTCCATCATTCTTTAGATCCTATTTGTCACCAGTTTTTGTTAGTCCTCACTATACAGTGGATATTAGCTTTCCAAAAGAAAATAACCACTCTCAAATACTAGAGTGATACTCTACAGCAGAATGAACAATTTATCTGATAATCTGACTTCTTCCTGATCGTTAAATAAATTTTCCCTTTCAGACTTTATTAATTATAATGTTTCTCTCTTTCAAAGTTTTTAATTGTGGATAATTTACAAGTACGTGATTATGTTTATTGGACAGCCAAAATTCAAGATGTGTTTTATTGGCTGTCAGGAAAAAATTACCAGGCCACTGATTTTACTCTGTTTACATGCTGCCAATACATAGAATATGCATGCAAACTCAAGATTTGATTTCTGGAAGAGCTCTGCGTGATAATATAAAATTTATTTCCTGGGAATATTTATCCTATTAAAATTCACTCATTCACAGGTTCATGGAAAGTCAAAAACTGAAAACATGTAAAACTAAGTTCCTGTAACACTTAAGTGATTTTTTTTTTTTCCAGCATCAGTTGGTGTGCCCCAATGTAATTCCCCCCCCCATACACACTTAAAAAAAAAATAAATAAATTTATGTTTCATACTAAAAAGTCATCATCATAAAATGCTGCCCCATCCCTGGAAATGTTTAAGGCCAGGCTGGATGGGGCTTTGAGCACCTGCTCTAGTGGGAGGTGTCCCTGCCCATGGCAGGGGGGTTGGGACTCGATGATCTCTAAGGTCCCTTCCAACTCTAACCATTCTGTGATTCTATGAAAAACATATCTGAAACAGAGCCCAGAAAATAATCTAATCCATTGTTTCAACCAGCAATAGATCAATTAATCTCATGCAATTTTTGATAGAGATTTAACCTATTCTTAAAGGTCCCACTTGTTTTGGGGCATCAGATCAAGTGATTGGGGCTTTTGGTTGTTTATGGTTTGAGTTTTTGTAATTTTTTTTATTTATAAATTCTTACAATGTCTCTTAATGCCTAAATCATCTTTGCTGCAATAAAAACCTATTATCTTTCATTCCATCCAGCATATAGACTATTCTTGCTCCCTCTGCAGTAGCTTTTTACATAGATGAGGCCTCACCTCGAGTACTGTGTCCAGGGCCCCTTACCACAAAAAAAGATATGGAGGTGCTGGAGCAGGTCCAGAGAAAGGCAATGAAGCTGGTGAGGGGTCTGGACAGAAAGTCTTATGAGGAGATGCTGAGGGAGCTGGGGGTGTTCAGTCTGAAGAAGAGGAGGCTGAGGGGAGACCTTATCGCGCTCTATAACTACCTGAAGGGGGGGGTGTAGAGAGGCGGGGGTCGGTCTCATCTCCCAAGTCACAGGAGATAGCACAAGGGGAAATGGCCTCAAGTTGCTCCAGGGAAGGTTTAGATTGGATATTCGGCAAAATTTCTTCACGGAAAGGGTTATCCAGCATTGGAACAGGCTGCCCAGGGAGGTGGTTGAGGCACCATCCCTGGAGGTGTTCAAAAGATGGGTTGATGTGGTCCTCAGGAATATGGTTTATAGATTTTTTTATTGCTTATTTCTTATTTTTTTTGTCAGAGTTAGGTTGATGGTTGGACTAGATGATCTTTAAGGTCCCTTCCAACCTAGACGATTCTATGATTCTAATGCTGTTGTGTCCTTCTGTAGCCTTCTTAAAGCTAACTGGCCTTCTTGAGGCCCACTCAGTACTCTGATAGATCTCTGCTCATTTGCACTGCTTTGTCTTTAGCCGGTCCTCCTTGAAATAGAGCATCTAAACATAGACACAATGATCCAGCTAAAACTTCTACAGTACATCACTTGCTTCGCAGGTTATATACCTATTTACATATCCCAGGATGAATGCTTTTCGCAGCAATCTGACATTGCTTAATTAGATTCAGTGCAGAGACCCATGAAGACCACCAGCCTCCCCCACAAAATGTTCTCTGCCCTGTTTGCACGTGTGATGTGTGTATTAAACTGATTTTATAAACATGTATTTACAGAATTGACTGTTTTTCACTTAAAACCCTGGGATAAATAGTGAACCACAAAAGAAAAGAAGTAAAAAGGTTTGTTAAGATGAAGGCCACAACAGCCCTTCATTTCTCTTTTGCTCTTTTTCAATTCCTTTCTCCTTGTTTTTTTAAGGAAATCTTTTAAAGCCAGGTTCCTCTGAAGAGAAATACTGCTAGACTGGCCTCACTTCATACATTTTCATTCCCAATGATTGTTCTCTTTTCAAAAAAAGCGTAGGAACACTAAGGCATAGCTGCACCGGAAAAAACGTCAAAGAAAACATACCTTAAGGAAAAAAAAAAAAACACTGAAAAATCCATCTCTTTGGATTCTGCACTGGGGTTAGGGAGAAGGTAAACAGAGAAAGTTTAGATCTGTGATATGAAGCAAAGACATACATAATCCTTTTCCCCACCCCGTACAGACAGAAAAGTACTTCTTTTGAGAACTGTGTTTAACTTGGCATTTGCACCCTCATACAGAGCTAAGGCTGTTCAAGAGTCTGATGCACTCCAGAGATGGATTTTCTGTTTAGGGAACAGCAACTGAGGAAACGTGTCACGTTACATTTCACTAAGGCCTTGGTACATTAGGCACAAACGTACCCTAAGGTTGCAACAAGTATATTATTTTAAAAAATAATAATAATAAAAAAAACCCAAACGAAACACCTCCAAAATAGAAACCCATGGGGAGGAACTATCAGAGAAACACCGTAGAATGTAAGAGGCTAGTTAAAAGATACTCTCCTCTGAATGACCAATTTAGCAAGGAAAAATGCAATAGCATTATTCCAAGAAAAACAGGACCTATGTTTTCCAAAACAATTACTTTACATATTTCTTTATATATGGGCTGAAGCAGTGTAAGGTTATAGGCACAAAACTTAAAGGTAATGCTATGAAATGCATATTTTCTGACAGACCAATATTCTTCTTCCAGTAGATCATCTAATTAATATAGCTTGCATATGATCATCTATGCTTATGATCATCTAATTAATATAGCTTGCATTTGTCCTGCAGACCAACAAGATTTTGTATTGAAGAGGACAAAACTTCAATGCTTTCTGAAAAAAGTTGCACTGTTTATTGTCACCAGTGTGTTGCTTCTGATGTTTCTTGGTTTCATTCTTGGTTTCAAGACTACCAGTGCCTCAGCCAGTGGAAGCAGTACAGATACACATATAGACCACTTTTTCCTTTACTGTCATCCATGACTCACTGTTTTGGAAGCTGATTGATTATATTGTGACGAGTGAGAGAGAGCAGATCAGAGAGGGTGCTGAAGATGCAGTTTATTCTGATGAGGACAGCAGGGACCCAAAAGATCCATTTACCTCCAGGCAAAACCACACGGTAAATGAAGAAATTTTCTACGCCTTACTTCTCCTCACATAATGTTCACCAGTTACTGTCCAAATAATTCTGGCAGTTTCAGAGGTGAAGCAAAAAGCTGGGAGATTATGCTACAGTGTCAGAATGTTCCTGCTAGAAGGGACAGTTTTCCAAAATTAAGATGATGCACCCTGTATTATTATAACTTATACTCAGTAAAAAAAAAAAACATAGCTTTGCTGTAAGATATATCCTCAGTAAAACATCAATTCAGTTGAAGTAACCTAAGTTTTTCAAATGTAAAGTTTACAGAAGTACACTCTCAATCCATGAGCACATTTCCCAGACACACAGGGAATCAGCTCTTGACAAGGAACAACAAATCCTCCACTTCTACCAAAGTGAGATTGGGAAAATAGGGGTGTGCTACAGTGTGTGCACAACAGTCAAGAACATACTATGAATATGGAAGACTCCAACCAAGTTTCTTTTCTGAACTACAAGAATAAAATTGCCTGCAAATTCTAATAAACACTAATCTATTCCTGAGAACACGCATGTCTAACTTTCTCACCTTTAAAGAAGATGTAGGGCTTAGCCCTGTAGTGAAAGCAGGCAGATTTCAGCAGCCCCAGAGTTGACCAAACAGGTCCCTGAAATGAGGATTTACCTGAAATTATCAAGCTCAGCATTTTCTCCTGGCTACCTGAAACAACTTTGTGCTCGGCCTTCCGGCTGAGAATCCCATCATAAATTTCTCAATTCTTCCTCTAGTGATTGCGGGGACCACAGGTACCACATGTCCATCAGACTGGAATTCCAGTGTGATTCTGGAGTGATTAAAAATTATGTGGGTCTTCAGTGTTGTCTTCTCATGTCCTTCTATGGTCTGCTCATGTCCTTCTATGAGCCTAACCTTCAGTCTCATAGGGGTCAGACCACAACTTTTTTCAGAATATTAACTAACACTGAAAAATTCATTTGTGGCAGCCCATTTAAAGTAAGGGGAAGAGTTCAGGTCAAAGGAAGCCTTCTTCCTTGAACTTCAAGGGACATGAGCTAAGAATTAATAATTTTTCTATCAAGATGAACAAACCCACTAATCCCCAAGACAACTGTTTTCCAACATAGACATTGAAATAGAGCAATCTCCCAGCCATAGCTGGAGGTTAATGCTTACTTTAGGAATTTGACAGTGTCTGTGCATACTGAATCATGTCCAACTTCACATACAGCAAGAAACATGAAGACAACGTTTACTGTAGCAAGCTCCTCTTCCTAACCTACAGCAAAGGAAGGCTGGGTGTTATCAAAAATATAATGGCTGGTATTCAAGGCACGTGGATACGTAAAGTAACATGCAGGTGAGCTCAAAGACTCGGAACGTGCAACTTTCATGGTACAGAAAAGGAAGAGCCACCATCAAGAACCTAGTTACAACTATCACAACAGTAGTCAACAACTTAGACTGGTTAGTCTGTGTACAGCTTTGTATTTCAAAGGAATAACAACTAAATTTAAGCCTCCTTTGGGAAAAAAGCCCCAGTGTTAAAACCGCAGCTCATCTATAGCAACAATGGATCTCCTTCTTGCAACAGAAAAAGATGACTGAAGCTAGTGAAATTATATCGTTGTCAGTTTGCTCTACTGGAGAACAATATCAACTCTGTGGTTTAAAATTGCTCTCATCAAAAAATAAAAATCATTGTTTCCAGTGGGAAGCTCTTCTCCTGTTGAAATTATAATGATTTTCAATTATTTTTTCATGGATTTATGGATTTTAATTCTTTATGAGTGAACTATTTCTCTTGGAATTACACTGGAAAACTATGCTGCTGTTGAATTTATTAATGTTCCAAGCAATAAGAGAGACTGTATAGCTAAATATATACCTCTGCGTCTGGCAAAAAACTCCTATCAGTGCAATTAGGAAAAATCAGAAAGGTGCACTGCAGGAAGAAGAAAAAAAAAAGTCCTCCTTTGACATGCTTTCTCAGTGAAGCATTTGAGTGGTGTCCATCTTCTCTGGAGTCTTAGCTGTGTTATAAAAAAATCAAAATAATAACTCATTTACGTTGCTAGAAGCCTTTTTCATCTACATATTTCAAAGCAGCATTAACAAGGATGCAGAGCATAAAGAGTAAGGTTTGTGTCTGCCTTCCAGTACCCCAGCTTGTGCTTTCAGACCTGGAATCACACCCTCTCCTTTGTTAATGGAAACAACAGACACCTTAATTATTTACAGGTTGAAAAATCCTTAAATCCAATCCTACGCTAAAACCCAATCATCAGGTAAACACCAGCAAGGCTGAAACTTTCAGACAAAAGAGCAATGTTCTTCAACAATCACATTTCTTCAGGCTAATTCCATCACGAGCTCCTCCCTACACGTCCTTCTGTTGCAGAAAGCTCGGCACCATCCCATCTTATGAGAAAAGGCTCCTCTGAACTTCCCAGTATTTCCTGCTGTAAGCTCAACTCCCAAAGCCTCACACTATAAACAGTTGCTCTGCTTATTTAATGAAACCATTCACGATCACAACATTGGGGTTTTCTGTTAAGCTCCTCTGTCTGGAGGGAAAACAAAAGAAAGGAAGAAAAAAAAAAAGGCCAAGGACAGAAGCCCTTTTTTTGTGAAATATCAGAGCTTTAACTTTGTACAGACGTTTACCTCAAACTGGGACAGTATTAAAAAAATAAATCAATTAACATTCTTTAAAGTTAATACAAACCCTTGAGGTGCCGGTTTAGTCACGGCAGCCAGTTTGTTCTCATTTCTGTTGTACTATCTTTACTCATTAATCTGAGTGAATCCTTATGACAAGCATGGCAAGCCATTCTAAGGAAACATTTAAAATATACAATAACTATTTTGGAGGCCTCACTTTTAGATATCTCAAGTTAGGCATAAGAACTAGGACTAGGCTGAGCCAACTTCAGACAACTACATCTTGGTCTGATCTAGTGGTCTAGACTTCCTTCGGTCAAGTGAAAGAAACAGACATTTTAGGATGGGAATCCGACATCCAAACGTAAACGTCCTTGTGTTCACACAGAGAATCCAACCTCTGCCTTCACTACAGGAAAATACAAAACAGAATCCCAAGTTGAGGAAAGACAAATCATATGCAAGGGATAGTTGGGAGATTTTTTTTTTTTTTCCAATTTACACACATTCAATTAAAATGTTCAGGCGTGCAGCATTTCTGAGGTGGCCTTAGAACATTTCAGCCTGCAAACTACCCCAAGATGAAGCGCTTAAACAGATGTAATCAACTGCTATTTGCAAAAAGCATTGGCTTAGCTTTAGAGTGGGTATTAACTGGACCCCTCCTCGTTAGGAACAGAACAGACTTGTCCCTCCTGAAGTTCAGTCTATTGAGGTGGATGGGTTATCTCACCCATTTTCAACTGTGCTGTACCTGGCTTGATGCTCACTCGATCCAGCGCTTCTTTACAACTGCAAGCGGTCAGAAGGAATTCACAAGCCAAAGTTATCGTACATTCAATTAACATCATGGAAGATGCACACAAGATCCAATCTAGAAAATCATGAAGCAACTTGCACCATCTAAATTTTTTAAATAAAGGTTTTTTTTTCCTTTAACATGTCCTCACAGGTCACATTTATTTCCAAGAAACACTTTTCTTACAACTTTTTTTTTTTTAAAGTTTGAATTTGTTCAACATTGAATGCAGTGAAGGCTGATTTGTCTGAATTTATTTCTTTAGGTGGTCAGTTTGATGCTCTCTGATTTTTTCCATACAGATCTTGCAATCATTTATATGAAATTAATAGGCATGAACAGGGAAGAATATACACTTTTAATACTTCCATAATTCCTAAGCTTCCCCTAAATTGTGCAAAGAACTGAATTCAAATGCCAGATAAGAATCTCTCCTTTGAATAACCAACTCCCGAATTTTGATTTGTCTGTCTTTAAAGGATTTGAGAAGAGTTGGTATTTATTTCTGACACAATCTTCCTTCTAAAAAAATCTCTGGTGGTCTCCATTTCTCAAAATTCCTTGTAAGTTTTCACTGGAGAAATTAACAGGCACAAAGATCCTTTAATATACTAATCTGATACCTTGTTTAAAAGAATATCTACAGAATATAAAAGATTAAGATAAAATATTAAATTCTATAACAAAGCCACTTAATTGTATGGTGTATATATTATACACATACACACATTAAAAGTTTTAACTAATTAAAAAGACTGCAGATATGTTTACTTCTGCTCTTCAGGAAATGGAACAAGAAACGGTCAGCTGTGGTCACTACAAATTGACAGAAGAGAAATATTTCCCCTCTCATTTGATCTTGCTATTCTGTACTTCTTCACAGTGCAATAGTGAGGCGAAGTTATTTAAATAATTTCAAAGAAGTCTCACAAGCATCAACGTTGTCTATCTTCCCCATAAAATGCAAGAAACATGTACTCCACAAAATTGTCCACCGAGCAGAACATTTTCTTTCCGTGACATTCACCTCAAACATCCTGTTTTCTGAAGGTATTAGTTTTGCAAACCAAAAACCTGCATTAAAAACATTCTCAAGCCAGACAAGTGGTGACTTCCCCCCTTTTTAAAAAAAAATAAAAAAAAAAAAAGCCATTGAGAAAGTCTGGTGAACATCGAGCCCAGGACCTGAGCCTGAGAAAGGTCAAGTCTGTTCTAAATGCAGAGCCCATGATGTTCCATCAGAGTTCAAAAATCCACATCCTCTGCTCCCCTACTCCCAGTATAAATCCTGAATTATTTAGATAAGCTTTTTAGGACAAAGGTTAATGAGTCTTTAGGTCAAAACCCAATAGCAATCAGCATTATCAAATTAATCAGTTATTCTTTTTATTGTGTTTCCCATTTTTCTCCCCTAGGAAAATATAAACGTTAACCCAAATTAAAACAACAACAACAACAAAAATCAACTTCTCGGAGACTGTTTTTCCTAAGTGTGAATGCTATACATACACCACGCAGCCCCTGTATAATCACATACTTATTTATCAGATGCTATGTTTCCTTTTGATTTTTCCAAAGCAAAATGAAGATGTTAGTTTGTTCTATACTTAGGAAAGGCACAATCTACTCTGCCTCAGAAAACAGCCTGGTGACTATAATGAAAATATAGTGTTTCTAATGGAAGATAAAAACATGCACGGAGAGTAAATTGAATACTTATGTCTACATGCCTGAAATTAAGTAGTAAAACAATAGTTAAAAGAGTTCAGGACTCCGGGCAGTAAGCGTATTAATGACCACCACAATTAACAGACACATCCTTCACCAAACTTCTGTAATTGCTCACATCTGCTGAGATAATTTGTTAAATGCCTACCTCACAAACACAACTGCATTTTCAGTTGCATCTCACTGTTTTAGAGCATTGAATTGCATACTATGGGGAATGGGAGGGCACAAGATTTATTAAAGAGGCCAGGAAGTCCTTGGCAACTATACATCTGCCTGATCTTACTCAGATCACGGTGACAAGTAAACGTCGGTTGGTGGTTTGTTTTCTTTTTCTCCAGGAAAAGCTTTCTATGGAACTACAAGGGCACTAATCTTCAACAACAACCTTGCAGATGTTAACCATGTTAACTAGAACTTTATGAATGTATAACATTACCTACTAGCACAGGACGCTGGGTCATACTGATACGGAGTTTAACTGCTCATACTTCAAGCCGTTTCTTGAGGTTACAGTTTGAAACCTTCCTCTCAGGCTCCTCTAGAAGGCAGAGGAAGCAGCACGACTCCCACAGGACCAGCCCCAAAACCTCCAGTTACAAAATCCCGACTTCAGTACTCGTAACACTTTCACAGACTATCCATTTTTGTTCATATTTCCCATGTATTTGTGGTTTGGGTTGGTTTGTTTGTTTTTTCAAAAGTGCTTTCACGGTTTCAAGTAATAACATGAGGAGGGGGAAAACAAACAAACAAACCAACCAAAAACACCAAGTGAAAACATTTTAATGGGGGCTGTAAACCTGCCATACCATCAAACAGGGATTTGACGGGTGGAAGGAAACAGCAAAGGCCTCTACTTCAGAAATCTAGAGTTTCAGTAGCTCCCATGAAACTCCCTACAGATCTGAAAAAAATTACAGTTCCTCCCTCCCACCGAAACTTTACATCTCTTCAGTGCAGGACTTGTTCAGTGCACTGCTGTGAGTTGTTGGAGATCTTTCTCAAGCCTCTCAACTCCTCATTTGGAGCACGGACTAATCCCACACAGCCATAAACATGCTTCAAAACTCAGTTCCAAAAACCGAGCTGGATTTTTATTGCAGTTGGCTCTCTCCCATTTTAGTAGGAGAAAAATAATAAGCATCCAAACTGCTTCCACTATATTCACAGTACTCCTGCTACTGGTTCTTCCGTACCATGAAGGAACAGAAGGAATGTTAAGAAACTAGGGGAACGGGAGCAAGAGAGAGGCAGTGCAAAGGGTAAATGAAGAGCCAAGGTAGAACACCCTCTAGTTTCAGGGACCACAGGGCTGGAGGCCAAGAGACTATATGAGAAAAATACCATGCTTGTATTGGTCCTCCACTGGTCTCTTGGGCATCATGTCCTGCCCTCCAAGCTGGATCTGACCCTGCACAGCTGTTTTCATGATCGTATATTTAAAATGGGTTTGTAATTCTATAGGGCTTTATACCCAGCCCTGTAGAAGAGACTTCTCTATCCTTCTTCCTCTTGTCACTATTCTGTTAAGAGATGCTATTACTTTCCAAACTAACAAATATGTTCACAGATGCATTAACATCTTCATATGGTTTCATAAACAACACTGGACAGAATGACTGTGCATTGGACACATCACATTTGCTGATTCTGCCAAAGGCAGAACTTCTGCTCTTTTCCTTGTGTGCCAGAGAAAGGTGCATAAATGTTGGTCATGACATATACATTAAAAAAAAAGCTACGAAACATCTGTGTGTTTTTTAAAAAGCTAAAGAGACTAATCCTGATTTCACATTAACCACTGTAAGTTAGGAGAAACTCCAGCCATGTTTCCTCAGTGCCAAATATAATACAGAACTAGCATCCAATCCTAAATGTCTCTAACGCTTCCGGATGGAAAAGTTCAGGAAATATCAAACTACTGGAAGTGCGCAAGTTTTGTTATATATTTTAATAGCAAGCTTTGGGATTAGAAGTACTGAAGTATCAAACATTAAAATGCTTGCTTTGCCTCCTTTGCATCTTCTGATCAACTCTCAGCCATGAATTGTAAAAATCTCATGGAGGCATTGTAATTAGCATGCTTCCTTCCTTTCTGGAACCATGCTGATTTTTTAAAGGGAAGTGTAAGACATTCTTCCACTTACAATCGAATGTAAATTGTATAATTTATTAATTATTTCAGTAGCACTTGATATTTATTTTAATTAATCTTTAAGTCAGACACGAACACTGGGGAGTAACAGCAGGACATCAGAAGCAGCAAAAGTTTGGGTTTTTTTGCTTGAGAGCATTTTTAATGAAAAAGTAGATAATGCTCTTTTTTTTTTTTGAAGTATGATAAATAAAGTTTGCTGAAATTACGCCATGTACAGTGGATGTTTCCAAACAAAAGAGAAAACTTCTGAATGCAATACCTGCAGGAGCAGGCCAAGAAATAAAAGCCATCAGCCCTGCTTCATCTCAGCCTTCCCTGTAGATCTGCACAGGACTGGCAGTCTCTGCTGGGACAAGATTAGGAGATTCAATTAGACTCTTGCTTCCTTAGGCTGTAGCTGGAGGAAAAAAAAAGTCTCCATTGCACCCAGCAGAGTTCCTGGGCCGTGTGTCCTGATGCAGGCAGAGCATCTTCTTCCCCTTGTCTTATCTACAACTAAGGGTTAAACTACACACATACAACAGAGCCTTTTTTTGGAGCTAATCCTGACTCCACAGAGCTCAAGCTTGCACGTAGAGCTCTGACTAAAACACCTCCCTGGCACAAAGGAATTCATGCTGAAGATCGGGCAGCAATCCCTTCTGTGCCCTGGACCCGACCGGCGTGAAGAGCAGATGATGGCAGTCTAGGCAAAGGGACCTACAGCCTCCTCTCTCCATCCCACGTCGCACACTGCTGCGGAAAGCCACAGCACTAAGATCATCTTTTTCTATCCCAGGAACCTGTAGCTGTACTACAGACTTTTTTCCATTACACTAATAACTTGAAGTGGCAACAGAAATACACACTATTTATTTGCTTGGTTTGGTTGTCTGTTTTTGGGGTTTTTTTAATTGGGAATAATTTTTCCTGGTCAAGCTGAGCTCCAGCAACCCGACATTCTGCTGAACCTTTTAATACAACTGCAAAATGGGAATTACTTTGACCCCTTGGAAACACTGAGTGCAAGATTCTCAAGCTTTAACTCCATTTTCACCTAGCCATGTGAATTATTCCTTACTAAGATGCTATAGGTTTTACATGAACACAGGCCTGTATTAAACTGCTTTATTTGTCTGCATTTGGCTTCTACAGATACCAGAAGTACATCAACACAAAGATCATATTTCTGGGAAAACACTGGCCCTCTTTTCTTTTAAAAAAATCCGAATCAGATTAAAATAGCAGACAGATTTGTCTAAAAATAACGTGGTTTTCAGTGTTTTGTGTTTTTTTTAAAGATAACAATAAATCTGCTTGAATATTTTGGCTGTCCATGACCCTAAATAAATCACTTAGTGTTGTGGTTCATTTTCTTCCATCCATCAAATTGCAGCTGGAATAGGAGGAAGAAGAAAAGAAGCATGGCTTCTGTGCCAGAATGATTCAGGAGCATAGAATCACAGAATGGTTAGAGTTGGAAGGGACCTCAAAGATCACCCAGTTCCAACCCCCTGCCCTGGGCAGGGACACCTCCCACCAGACCAGGTTGCCCCAAGCCCCATCCAGCCTGGCCTTGAACCCCTCCAGGGATGGGGCAGCCACAGCTTCTCTGGGCAACCTGTTCCAACGCCATGGAACTTGTTTGGAACCATGCTTGGCCCATAACGCAGACAGGGCCAGCTCTGCACTCCTTTGGGCCACTATAGCTCGCAGGAAGAGCACACCGAGCCCAGCGCATCTATTTCCCACTCTCCACCAGCGTTTCCTTCCCTGTGCCCAGGCACTGTTATGCCCAGATCTAGAAGACAGACAGGCACAGAATCTTTATCCAACTTTGAGTTGCACAGAGGGCAACTGGAAGATGTCTGGAAGCCATTTCTTCTACTGTATACTGACATCAAAATGTAAAAGACACCTCAACATAACTGGAAAAAAGAAAAAGTCACAGCTTCTAGCCCTTGCAGTCTCAGACTATGCTTTCACTTCAGAAAAAAGTAACTTCTCTCATTCCAGCTATTCTAATGGACTCAAAATAAACTCACAGTTAACAAGATCATTTGAAATTTATGCATGTGAAGTAAAACCCAGATTCCTCCCTCATATTCACAACATACTTCTCTTCTTTCAGGTATCTCAAGCCATTTGCCCTACCAGCTAAAATAGGAGGAGAAAACTACCTATTCTCTGAACAGAGACAAGCTCAGGTGGCTGATCTTCCAAATACCTTTTCAGAAGTGACCGATGGCAACAGGACATAGAGATTTGCAAGTCTCCTCCCAGCCGAGCCCTGTATCTCTCTACGTATTGCCCAGTGGCCCCATCCATATCATTACAACTTGATTAAGGGGTAGCAGTTCCTTCAGGACTTTCACACATGTCCCACTGAGCAAAGGCTCAACAATCCAGAGTCTCGGTGCACTCAAGCTATATTATAACTCACAAGTGGGAACTCCATGGCACACAGTGATTAGGCAGCCAGTAGAGAGTCCCTTCTTTCCTGACCCTCATCCTAATAGTACAGTTTGGTTTTTAGGCAGGAACTACCTCTCAACATTTCACACAGCTTCAGATACTAAATATTTCCACCACTCACACAGCTCCATCCCTCCAAAAGCCTCTCTCCATAGGAACACATAACCTAAGATTAACATGAAGATTTTAGCCGTCTGTTTTACACTACATGAAATTATTTAAAGTAATTGGAGACACATGCTTAAACTTCACAGAGGTTGCTCTGCAAATCCCACCCCTTCTCTTTCTTATCAATGCATGGAGAAATGCAGTGGAGAAAGAAGCTGCTTTTCACAGCCACTTTCAAGGTCACAGTCCAGATAAGAAGCTACAGAGCACAAACAACGTAACTTTCCTTTTCATAATTGTTTTCAGAATCTGTCTGGTCACTCTAAGTTCATGTCATCATTTTCCTTTTTTATATGCCTTGCTGCTTTGCACATTTCAGTGAATCTTCACATACAATATCAAATACAGACAATATAATGGGAATTAAAGCTCTTTGAAAGCCCATGCTCTGAATTCAATTAGCAGTATCAAGGATCCAGTAGTTAGCAGCAAGTCCAAAACACATAGTAGGATTACTTGAGACTTTAGTGATAAATAACGTCATACCCAAATACCTTCTTTTTTTGCTATTTCATCCCCTATAAGTGTTTTTATTTTGAAGCCTAGTTTATTTCAGCATATAAAGTGGCATTTAGTTTGGCGCAGAACAGACGTATCAATGGGATGCCCATTACCTCCACCTGCCTCATCGCATCTCAGCTCTGCTTGCACTGAAAATCTATTCAGCTGCAATAGCAGGCGTTAGCAAATACTGCAAAAAGCAGCCACCCTTGGGAACGATCATATATGTCTGCATTCCTCACCATCTACAGCCTCCGTTCAGACAGGTCCCATCCACACCACGCAGCATCTGGCCTGGGTCTCCTATGGATCTTGCCTTGAAATAATAAAAGTGCTGTCGCAGCCTTTCGCTGGCTGATGCCAATACTAAGTGCTTCATGCTCTGATGAAGCGGACACGTTTGAGGATCAAGGCATGGATCTTCAGGGATAGCATTAGAGGATTTTATAAAACACAGGAAGCCAAAGCTTCACCGAGTTGTTTTTTTTTTTTTTTCCAGAGTTGGAAGGGACCATAGAGATCATCTAGTCCAACTCCCCTGCTGAAGCATGGGAGCATGTTAGAGCATGTTACTCAGGACTGCATCCAGGCGGGTCTTGAAAACCTCCAAAGAAGGGGACTCCACAAGCTGTAACAGTCTTACCCATACTACCTGCAGAGCCTGCACCTTGGAGTAAAGTATCTCCAGAACCATACCTTTGGCTATTCCTTGAAAGATCAGTTTTTGGCTCCTTACCATAAAAAAAGACATCAAGGTGCTGGAGCGGGTCCAGAGAAGAGCAACAGAGATGGTGAGGGGTCTGGAGCACAAGTCTTATGAGGAGAGGCTGAGGGAGCTGGGATTATTCAGGCTGGAGAAGAGGAGGCTGAGGGGAGACCTTATTGCTCTCTACAACTCCCTGAAAGGAGAGTGTAGAGAGGTGGGGGTCGGTCTCTTCTCCCAAGTCCCAGGCAACAGGACTAGAGGAAACGGCCTCAAGTTACGCCAGGGGAGGTTCAGGCTGGATATTAGGAAGAATTTTTTCACCGAAAGGGTTACCAGACATTGGAATGGGCTGCCCAGGGAGGGGGTTGAGGCACCATCCCTGGAGGTGCTCAAAAGATGGGTTGATGTGGTGCTGGGAGATACAGTTTAGTGATGGTGTTGCTTTTTGTTTGTTGTGTGGGTGTTTCTTTTTTTTGGTCAAAATTAGGTTGACGGTTGGACAAGATGATCTTTAAGGTCCCTTCCAACCTAGAAGATTCTGTGATTCCGTGATCTACTTCACTCCAAAGAAAGTCCAAGAGCACGGTGACAAACAAATATAATGAAGAGTCAAGGAATTTTGTTTCAGTGTCTATAGTTTAAAATACACAAAGTTAGTCTCTATTCACAGAATTTATAATATTTGTATTTGCTGCCACTCCAATCTCAGGACATGTTCTCTACCCAGAAACACAGGTAAAAAGGTGGAGAATAAAATGAAATACTCTGCCTCTATACAAACAAGTTTCTTCCAAGCCTAAAATTATGACTCCCAAGCTTACAAGCAATCAGTTCCAGGCACAAAACTCCAAAGCAGTGCAGCCATTCACCCAACTGGAGTCAATCCCAGGGGAAGTGTGGAGCTGCAGCGCAGAGCACAGCTTGAGAGAACCAAGTTCTAAATAACTGCTCCAGGAATCAGCTTGAACAAACCTAACTCCATCTAGCACAGCCCTGATCTCAGCTATAAGAAAGCCAAACTCATAAAAAGCCCACAGCGAGGCATATAACTACCACACATGCAAATTGCCTCTATTTAGAGTAGCCAACTTTTCCATCTCCTTTGTAGTGCTCTGGCTTTGGCAAAATGCAATGGCAAGAGGTGGGTTATGTAGGTACTATATTGCCAGAGAATTCCTTTACTGTGTCTAGGAACTTTCTGAAGGGTCAGATGCAACATACATTCCTGTTTGGTATACAGGAAAGCCAGTCTGTTTCTGGTAGAAATCTCTAAACTTCGTTGCACTGAAGGAAAATTGAGCTCTTTGGCTGGAGAGAATTCATAAAGCTCTGCAGTACCAGCACACTAGAAGGGGCAAAAAGCTTTGATGTAATTATTACCAGTAGGTGGTATGCATTAACTACTATTTTCAAACCAGCAGGTTATTCAGCAGCTTTAGAAACAGTAAAACCCTCAAGACTTGAGGCAAAAAAAAAAAAAGTTTTAAAAAAATCATTAACAAATCTTATGCATTCATGATAAATTGCAATTATAAGCAGGCATTCATGCTGGGAATAATTAGCAACATACCTCAACATTATTGAATGTCAATGAAGTCAAGAACACTCTTCATGAAAGAACAATACAGAGGAGGTAGCCAAGTTGTATTTAAAAGGAGACATGAGCAATTTTGTTAATTGCAGAAAAAATGCCAGCTATAAATAGGACAGGCGCACAGTTTGTAGCAGTTCTTCAAAACCAGGAACCACACAGAAGTGCAATAACTTTTCTCTGAAGATTTCAAAAAGATGACAATGTGTTCGCTGACCATTTTTTAAAATGCTTCTCAATAACAAGATGTTGTTACTCTAAACTTTGGTGAATGAGTATTTTGAGTTCTGTTATCCACAAGAATCTCCTTAGATGTACACTTCACAGTCCCAGAGAAATATGAACTTAACATAAACTGTAGGTCTAAGAAGTAGTAACAGGAATACAAAATGTACCTCTCAGTGCTATATGGGCTGATAAATAAGGTAGCCTGGTCAATACAGCAACAAAATAACCCATCAAAACACTGGTAGTTTGGACTGTTGCTCCCATACTTTTAAGACCAAACTCAAGTTTCATTTCTTAACTATGCTCTAGTAAATACAATAATTTCTTGCCGGAGTTGTCCATGACAGTGTCTCAACAGTGGCTTAGGTTGGGTTTTTTCCCCCCCATAACAATATACTGTTTTTATTTAACGAAAATGGCAGAAGACTTATTCTTTGAACAAGACTTCAAGAAGTTGAAATAAAGGAAAATCCATACAAATACGTAAAACCCCAACTCTGCAGCAACTTAAATGCCTTTAAAATCTGACTCTAAATTACATGTCTTGGGGTAACCAGAAGCCTGAGGAGCAATGAGACATTTTCATTCAGACCTGCTAATATCTCGGGTTATGCTGCTATAACTTGGCTGGCAAATCTGTACTAAACAAGAAAAACTAGAAGAATATCTAGCAATCGGCAAAATCCTATGTAAAGACAGGAATATTTTTAATGAAGTAGCGAAGGCAAAAGGTTTAGTACACTTGTATACTTGGAGAGAAGTGGGATGATGGGCTAGTATCACAAGTAGATGAAGTATTTTCCAGTCCATTAGTAACTAAGGAATATGTCAAACAACATCTGCAAGAAATAAACAACACTCTTAAAATTAATATACTTAGATAACTCACAGTGCATATTGGCAATATATTTGCAGATGATTTCTCTGGCCTACTTGCATCCAAATCTAATACAAGTTGTGCCCTGAATATATTGTACATGACTGGAAGAAGCCAAGAAGTCTACCTGTATTCCAAAAGGGGTAGCCTAGGTGCGAGCATAAAACCTGCACTGAACAAATCCACCCTGCTTGGCTGAATTCCAACCCTAAACAAAATAATGAGAAGAGGTCAATAAATAAAGACTAAAATAATTGGCGCTAGCTATATTCCTGTCAGAAGACAACTATGTTGACATAGGGGAAAGAAAAAAACAAGTCGTTCTGGTTTTGTTGTGGTTTATACAACAAGATTTATACAACTAGATGAAAAACTGGACACGAGCTGGAACTGTGTGCTCACAGCCCAGAAGGACAACTGCATCCTGGGCTGCATCACAAGAAGTGTGTCCAGCAGGACGAGGGAAGTGATTCTCTCCCTCTGCTCCACTCGTGAGACCCCACGTGAAGTACTGAGTGTAGCTTTGGAGTCCTCAGCACAAGAAGGACACGGACCTGTTGGAGGGAGTCCAGAGAAGGGCCAGAAAAATGATCAGAGGGCTGGAGCAGCTCTCCTACAAGAACAGGCTGACAGAGCTCGGGGTTTTCAGCCTGGTGAAGAAAAGGCTCCGGGGAGACCTTGTTGCAGCCTTTCAGTACTTAAAGGGGGCCTACAAGAAAGATGGGGACAAAGTTTTTAGCAGATCCTGTTGCAATTGGACAAGGGGTAATGGTTTTTAACTGAAACAGTGTAGATTTAGACTAGATATAAGGAAGAAATTTTTTACAATGAGGGTGGTAAATGCTGGAACAGGTTGCCCAGGTAGCCCATCCCTGGATACATTCAAGGTCAGGCTGGATGGGGCTCTGAGCAACCTGATCTAGTTGACAATGTCCTGGCTTATTGCAGGGCAGCTGGCCTAGATGACATTTAAAGGTCCCTTCCAATCCAAACTATTCTAGGATTTAAACTGAATATCCTTTACTTCCATATAACATTTGAATTAGTATTGCATGATATCGTGATCAGTACTCTTTAGAGAGGATAATATTCTTAATTAAAATAAAATATTTTTAAGAGATATTTCAAGAGATAAAGACTTTTAAAAAGAACTCTGAAGAAATAGAAAATTGTGCTCAGAAGAACCACGAACTGAAAAAAAAACCCTCTTTTAGCAAGTGACTTAAGAGCTTGAAATCTTTTTAGATCATCCATGAGATCATCATCGCTCTGCTACAACACACTGTGTAAATACTTTCACAGACAGAATTTACTATGCACTAAGCTGACCTTTAACTAAGGCTTTGTTTACATTAACAGGCAGCACTGCCCCACTAGGAGAGGATCTGTAGGGTGCTGAGGGCCTGATGCCCACCCATTATGGGCTTGCAGGGGAAAGGAGATCAAGGAAGAGATATTTCAGACCAGCCATAGCCTGCTTTCCCAGCCCCAAGTGCCTCTCCGCAGCTGGAGCCCATTAGCTACGCTCCTGCTCCCGGAATGCATCTGCTGGTGGAGGCTCACTCCAAAGGAATCTGCTCCCCGGGTCCAGGAACTTCTGATGCGGATGGCAGCGCGAGGGCGAGAGACAACACAGAGCAGGGTAGGAGGCAGAGGAGATAATGAAATAAAATAAATAAAAAAGAAAAGAAAATCAGCAAACCTGCTTCAAAGCGCATCCCCCATCTCAACCGACGTGCTAATGCAGATGCACCCAAAATCCTCATACAGACAGACACATGGAAGCTAAAGTCAGCCAGTTTCAGACTGAAGTGAAGGCGTTACTATTATTATTATTATTTTTAAACTGTAAAGGAGATTTATTTGCTTGAACCAACTAACCACATAAGAATTCAAAACCTCCATTTCTGGCCATCTCAAAGCTGAGGCAGAAAGCCCTTCCTGGAAGATATGAATAGCTTTGACTAAAGCTAAGGCTAATAGAAATCTTGGGACCTAATGGGACAGCTAAATAGTGTCAAATTGAGGGGAATACAGCATGATTGATAAACTGTATCTGGATTAGACTACACAAACCAAAGGGTCCTTTCTGGTTTTACATGCCCTGCAGTTATGAAAGCTCTCATAGAACCGATACTAAACTGATACACAGAACTGCAAATCCAATTGGTTTTGACAGAAATGGAAGCCACTCAACACCACAGAGAACAAGATGAAAAATATCATTGACTTTGGGCAAGTTGCACTTTATACAGATTTATAGCAAAACATTTAAAGGTCCCTTCCATTGTAAACGCAAAAAAAAAAATAATTCTGAAATTTATATTACTATAACTTAAACTAATACATTTGGATATATTTTTAATCACTAAAAATTGAAAAGCTTAAATAATGCACGTTAACACATCCCTTTAAAAAAAAAAACACAGGAGAAATTTAACTGTCAGTATTCCAACAGCCACTTCCTATATCAAGATTACTCATTGAAAATGCTTCATTGATGGGTACTCATAATAGCCATAATATATGGCATTAAAATATTTATATTCATTCATATTGTATTAAATGCACTGGCAGGAATTACACACAAAGGAGGTACACGTGGAGGGAGCACAGTACCCTCTTCTCAAAATTCAGCTTTTACCTGCTTATTTAGGCACCTGTATAAAACAGCATCAGTTTCACAGAGAGAATCTTTCACAATTTAAAAAGGAGCCCAGCAGAACTACACGTTCTTGATGTTTTTGGGAATAGGGCGACACGCAAGCAGACCTAAATCCTAAGCGATCGACTTTTCACACTCACTTCACAATTTTCACTAGTGCAGTACAAACCTGCTCACCTGGTTTCTCATCCCCCACATAACTCCACAGTTATCTGCGTACACATTTTCTCAAAGTATAGTATACGAGTGGTAGTCACATGAGTTTGGAAGGTAGCCAAGACTTAAATCAGGTGTAAGCTAAAAATTGGGTAAACTCATTTCTTCATTGTATAGGAAGAGCATATTACCGTTACAATACGCAAACAGAAAAAGCATTCAGCTCCAGACCCCTCAACGTTAAGATGGACACGGACTTGCTGGAGTGAGTCTAGAAGAGGGCCACAAAGAAGATCAGAGGGCTGGAGCACCTCTGCTGTGAAGACAGGCTGAGGGAGTTGGGGCTGTTCAGCCTGGAGAAGAGAAGGCTCCAGGGAGACCTTTATAGCCCCTTCCAGTACCTAAAGGGGGCCTACGGAAAAGATGGGGCCTCTTTATGAGGGAGTGGAGCGACAGGATGAGGGGTAATTGTTTTAAACTGAAAGAGGGGAAATTTAGATCAGATACCAGAAAGAAATACTTTACTGTGAGAGTAGCGAGACACTGGAACAGGTTGCCCAGAGAAGCTGTGGATGCCCCATCCCTTGGAAGTGTTCAAGGACAGGGTGGATGGAGCTTTGAGCAACCTGATCTAGTGGGAAGTGACCCTGCCCGTGGCAAGAGGGTTGGAACTACATGATCCTTAAGGTCCCTTCCATCTCTAACTATTCTATGATTCTATCTGTATTTCTGTTATCGGTAACACCACAATCACAAATCCAAGCTCTGTAGATATGTATTATGAGGAAGAGCGAGATAACATTCATGGAAAAGCAAAATAGCATTAACTTCTTAGGTTTAATTCTCTCACTTGAAGAAAACTTGAGGACATCTGTGTTCACTCCTAAACTATGAAGATACTTCAGCTTTACCGATGTGGTGTCCCTGCTCATAAACAAATAATTTCAGCAGGAAGCTCATTAGATCATACTGTCCTCACTGCATCTATTTGTAAGAACGTGGCAAACACAACTGCATTAATGGCACACATAACAGGATGAGTCATTACAAACTGCTGAAACAAGGCCTTTTGCAGGACAACTTAACGCATAAATTTTTCTGATCATGTAAAGCAGCTCCGTACGGCTCACGCACTTCTGTAACAGCATAGGGGACATATATAAGTTATGTACAGCACACCTCCAGATTAATACCTTCACTTACATACAATCAACTACACATTATTTTTCTTTGAAGTAGTACAAAAACCTGAGTCAATAAACTTAAGCACAAAAATATTCTGTTATGAGACTGTCTAAACCGTACGCTCAGTGTTGTCTGAAAGATTTAGGGATTCTTTTACCAAAGAGAGTAACCCTTGGATGTTCTACTACCACAAAAGCATTAACCTCAGCTCAGCTTCTATATGTCATTAACTTGAGTAGTTCCATACACTCTAGTGGTTTTGTTTATTTTCCCAAATGGGGGAGGGGAAGGGATTTTAGAGGATTTTGTTGTTTCTGCTGGGTTATTTCTTGGGGTTGTTTTCACTCTTGTTTTTTTTTTTTTCTTTTTTTTAAAGACATGGCTACTTCCAGCAAACACACTTCACTGTTTATACACCAGAGCTGAGCTATGCACACACAGCAAAAATGAAAGCGTAGAAAACCGTGGATCAATGGATTTGATTCATTGATCTGTATGCAGGCACGGATCAATGTTACTACATGTTTGCAACCAGGCTTTTTTATGTAACTGGAAAGATATAACAGTTCCTGGAGAGACTATGTGACTTTTCCACACAGGGAAAGTAGGATTCCACCATCTGAACATAAGACCATCCTTTACCATACCAACTTGAAAAGTAAGATCAAACCACCTAACTTCCTTTAAAAGTGAGCACATCAACAGATACTAAACACTTCCAGTTTCTGACACTGGCTCTTGAGAGTACCCAAAATAATAAACAAGAAAAAAACCCTCCAAGCCTCAAAAAGAGAAAATTCCTATCTGTAAGGTAAGACACTAAACAGAGAGCTTTGAAACCAACCTGCACCCTGAAGGCGGTGTTCTCAAAGGCTGGAACTTTTCCAACATCCTTTCTTTCTCATTCAGCTACTGCTGGCTGGAACAAACCTCCAGATCTTCAAGAAAATCTCCAAAACATTGCCGCAGCCCCCTTGCAGAAAAACCTTTCTGCTCCTCTTCCATTTCTTACTCTCCAACCTTCTACCTGCTCCTCACCCCCTCTATGCCACTCTTCATACCACCCAGCATCTCACAAAAACTTGTCTCACCTGTGAATGCTCAGTCACTCTCTGGGAAGGAGGAATCTTGCCTTGCCCTGCCCTTCAAAGGCTTACCAGCAACGAAAGGTGCAGAACAAGATCAACAGGCAGCTCTTCCCCTGTCTAGCCACACTCTCGTTTAAGAAAACAAGCCTCACCTGCAATAGATTAACAAACTCAGTCAACAGCTTGCAACCCACAGAAGCAAGGAAGACCTTTAGAGATGAAGGCTTTCACCGATACTTTTGGTGGTGAATTAGAGGAATTAAAAAAAAGAAAACCCTAGAGAAAGTAGGAACAAATCTCCCACAGTAAAAATCTGACAAGTTTTTGTAGCGTTTTAGGAATTCAATTAGCGTATGCTCACACTTCAGAAGAATCATTAATACTCGGCTGCCCTTAAAAATAGCTATAGCTTCAGACAACAAACTTAGGTTCCACAAAGTATTACTCAACAGAGTATGTGTGATACAAAGCATGGTAAAAATTAGCACGTCTTAAAAATGTGTATCTCTCATAGGCACTTCCTCATAAACAAGCGTGCACACACACACATTCAGGCACTGCAATGACTGCTATTCTTTGTGATAACCGACAAAATAAAGATCCAGGGGAACTTAGAGAATAGCCCAGGGGCATTGCAAAACACAGGAGTGAAAGTTACTTCGCTTTTTTAACTCCTAAACAATAGTCCTGGTTTATCCCTTTATTAAAAAGATGACGTTCTGCTCTGGACTGTCTTTAATCACTGTGAAGCCTGAAACAAATCCGGTTGACCTTGATGCACTTGCGATGGAAGGGAAGAGCTTTGGCCTTACCTTTAGCACTGAGCACACATTCTAACTACAGCATATTAATCAAATGAGCAGTTTAAGATCAGATGATGTATGTTCTGCCCGAGGAGTCACATCAAGATTCTGAGGTCAAGGTCAGATTAAGGCACAGATACTACAGGCTAGCATCTGATGAAGCCCCTCCTGAGATTATATCCTGTTAAGAGCTTTCAAATAATAAACTGAATTAGTTCTCCAATCCATATCCCTGTGTAACTCGGTGAACCCTTGAGAGTAAACGAGGACTTGCAGGACCTGGGAGGAGTCACCTCTCTCAGATGTAGTTTCTGAAGTCTTAAACTGATCTTGAAATCATTACTTTTGTCATAAAACTTAAGCACTTTTGTAAAATGTATTTTACAATTAAGACAGTTTAGACTCTGTAGTCCCAGACTAAAGCAATCTGAAAACATTAAATTGTTATCACGGCAGAAGTTAAGAATTAAAGTGTAGGTGAAACTAGAAGAAAGAAATAAAAATAGCCTTTACTTCCCCACTATATCTCCTCATCTCTGCAAGTCATATCTGTTTACTCTTCTAACAAATAAATTTTTACTGTGGCAGGTTTCACCCTCCAGAGCTAGGATACACATAAAAAGGCGGGCTGGATTCAGCCACGCATCAGGGACATGTCAACAAGTTCTAAATACAGAATCTTCTGTGGACTGAAGCAGAAGTAACAGTTTTGATTTTTCAAACTGAGGCTGACTTTGCAGTTCTGGAAGTCAATAAAAAATGTTTAACTTGTAAACTGAGTAGATTTGGTCTGGAAGTCACTGAGAAAAAATAAATGTAGCGCTCCCAGCACGTCAGCTTGACAGGGTCACTTTGCTTTTCTGACCACAATTCTACTTTAAAACTAACCTTTCAGCAGCTGCTCAGTTTCAGTCATCAATCCTACTGCTGTTGAAAAGCAATAGCAAAAACACCCATTGACTTCAACAGGAACAGGATGAAGCTCTTGATAGCACTTATCTTATAAATGATAGTCTTATGACACACAAAATGATCATAAAAAATCTCAGTATGATTTAGACAGGCAGCAAATACCCCTGTTGACCCAACTCAGATCACTAGAGACCGACATCCATTTGTTTTCTGTTGAACAAACAGAAGTGTTTATGATTATATTTTTTTTAATATATAAACCAAGCCAAAGATACGACAGAAAACAAAACCTACTCTATCTCAGATGGAACCTGAGCTTCAGTTTTTTAATAAGGCAGAAAACGTCTGATTCTTAAGTATATCTAGCAGGCAAGCACAACGCCCAGACTAAGACCGCATTTTATAAGCTGTGATGGATCTACACTGACCTGCAGGTTCTGGGCAATCAGAATCTAAGGCTGTGGGAGAAGCGATGCAGCAGACATTGCTGAGGCCAGTCTGGAGCAGTCACATCCCCAAGCCTGTTCAGCGACGGAGCAGCAAGACCCCCTTTCATATCATTCCTGTGAAGTAATCACAAAACGCCACTCCATCTGCCCTCTAGAAGGTGAGGTAGTAGTCTTCTGACTACTGACACATTGAGGTCATGATGTATGGGCTGCAGGGAGCTTGGCTGTTTCCGTGTGAACCAAAATGTGAGTTATCAGTATTCCCTTCAAGAAAAAAAATCAGACATGTAAAATTGGGAAGATAAGTTATTTAGGTTACTTTGTGAAAATAAAGAAACTTGCAGAAGGATGGAATGGAAAGTATGGAAAAGTCAGTTGCTGTACTTTTTCTATCTAGCAGATAATTTTGCATTAACTATTTCTAAACCTAAGTAATTTCCTAGATGCTCCATGGTCCTTTTGCCTGATAACCTGCTTTTGGTAGCTGCGATGCACAATAAGCAATAAATTGCAAGGGAGTGGTCCTGATTTTCCTCCTGACTTGGTAATTTCTGGCAGCATCGTCGATGGATTATCAGGATGCTCCAAGAAAAAGAAATGTTTGACTGCAAATGTGTTAGGACGTGTCATCTGTGCTCTGGGGCTACTGCTCACCACCCTCGTAGTTAGCTGACACAGTCACAACCCTCTTTGCTTGCAGAACTCAGACAATTCCCCTCTGCACCCCAGTTACATTGAAAACACTTGAGCCCTTTAAATGGAGCAGGAACATTGTAATGCAAATCATCAAGTTAGGAGACCACTAAAACTCTTCTATTTCATTGCCCTCTGGGCAATGATTGATTGGGAGACACCAACAGGCCTCAAAAGGGAAAGAGAACAAAAAGACAAACAAAGATGTAATTAATTCTTATGGAAGTTTCAAATTCAAGATTCGTTTTCTTCACTGCAACATTCTACCACAAAAAGTTGTCCCCAGCATAACAGGCTAAAATGGACTTCTTTTCACCTCTTTGGTTTGTCTGCTCTCGCAAATCCATTCAGTAACAGTCTGTTTGGTTTCTGTGTTTTTCGTACATCTTTTTCATATCGTCTAGCTCTGTCAGAAACAAAGAGATTCTTCCCACCCCACACACTGAGCTGACATCACCACATCAGCGGTTCTGAGCAGTTCCAGTTTTCTATACACTAATTAAAGCTTCACATAGAACCCGAGATAATTAAAAACCCCATCAAATCAAGTATGAAACAAACTGGCTGTAACTGGGTAATTGACACGATGCAGATACCTGCTGATGAATGTGTTTCTATTCTTCTTTTCCCTCCTGCTTCTTTCAGCAACAGAGTCAACAGCTGTGGGCACACGAAGCATCTGTAACGATTCAAGATTCAGATGTTAAATCCTGAGGTATTTTTTCCCTCACAGTCATAAGCCCCATTAGTGTCTCTACAATATGCTCTGCAGTGGTATATACCTGGGGCTTGCTTCTATTCCTGAATTCCACAATCCTACAGCTACCTTTGATTGGTTTTTGTTTTTTATTTTTACTACTATTATCTTCACTAGATGCATGAGAGTAAAGTAATTTATAAATTTCTCATGAGAGTCTATGTGCAAGAACTTCTCACCAATAAAGTCCAAAGAGCAGTTCAGTAATAAATTTACACATTGCCCTCAAGAAAAAAAAAAAACAAACCAAAAACCGCAATCCAAACCAAAAAGCTTTCTGTGAACATGCTGTGTTTTCCACTTTTCATTTCTAAGCCAAAAAGATATAAGGTCTCCTATGCTACAAT
>VXAK01000383.1:0-126745 GCA_013399435.1 Arenaria interpres | reverse complement strand
AGCGGTGAAGGGGGGAAGAGGGGGTGGCGGGAGAGGGGCCGCTGCAAGGCTTTGGGGGGTGTGTGTGTGTGTGGGGTGGGCACCGTGTGGGGCCTCCCCTCGGGGCTGGCTCCCTAAGGAACCATAGAATGGTTTAGGTTGGAAGGGACCTTAGAGATCATCTCGTCCCAACCCCCCTGCCCTGGGCAGGGAGACCTCCCACCAGAGCAGGCTGCTCCAAGCCCCATCCAGCCCGGCCTTGAACCCCTCCAGGGATGGGGCACCCAGACGCGACTCTTCAAACGCTTATTTGAAGGAGAAATCGGGCAGGAGGACGCGGGTTCAAGAGAACTTCGCTTGAAAGATGGAAGTTTTCGCTGTGCTTATCGGCCAGAGCCCCCGATTAAATGTGAGCTTTGAAGACTGGGGGGCAAAGCAAGGTGGGGATCGGTGGAGAGATCACCTCAGACTCCGGGAGTGCAGCCGGGCACGGGGGCTCCTCAGAAATTAACTGTGAAGGGACTTAGGAAGGAAAGATAACCGGGCTGCGTGTGGGTAGATTATAGTAAGCTCCATCAGAGGGGAGATAAAGAAGAGAGGAAAGAAATAGACTTAAAAAAAAACCCCAACAAACACCCTCAACACCTGCTCTGTTGAATATCCTCCTCTGGGCTCTAGAGGAGAGGTGAAACAGATCGTTTATCAGGCACTACTGGTTAATCAAAGCAGGACGCAAAGCTCCCCGCCTCTGCGGGAATGCGCTGATTTGATAGCTCTCTGGAAAGCCTGGCCGTGTTGAGGATAGAATTTCTTGCTCGTGGCAGAACAAATGTGCTGATCCTTAAGACACTTCTAAGATCTTGGGAAACGACAAAGCAGGACTTGAACTTTCACATCCCGGGTGGAAGCACTATTGAACCGATACACAAGCACCTCTGAAAGTGTGCCACAGCAGCGGATGGGGTGCCAGGAGTCCCAAAACTTAACAAGGAAAGGAGATTGCTATCTGCCTTCCTTTCCCTGCTAAATTGAAGGGCTTTCACCAAAACATTTTTTAACAAATCAGAATATCATTCTATGGTCCACAAATAAAAATGAAAATTATAGCACTAAGCTGAACTGCACTGAATATATCCAAATGAACTTATTCTGGAAGTAGTTACAGTTGTACATAAATGCTTTACCAAAGTTTTTACTGTACAAACACTGACTGAAAAGATAGTTTGTGTCCCAGATGGTTTATCTAAGTGTAAGCTGTCACGTGTAAGTTACATAGTGCACTCTGTGTGTGTTATAAGCCACTTACAACTCAAAACATGCTTCCTTGTTCTGACCCTGCAATACTGGAAGTATTAGAAAAGGGGTGTCAAACCCTCAAGACGCTTTCATTTTTAAATAAATGTTTGTTTGAAGATAAGTTTAGCTCTATTTCTAGAGAGGAGGAAGGAGGAGAAAAGCGAGAATGGGGGTGATAAAGTACAGGATCATTCTAGAACACTTTTAATGGTGTCAAAGTATTAATTAAAAATTTGTTGAATTATGGAAACCACCAAGGGGCCACAGATTTGATACCCTGGGATAGTTCATCAAATGAACTCTTAAGACATGCATGAAGAATGCTAAAGATGAACATGGTGCTGAACTTTCCAGAGACCACAGCCCTTATCTGTGCCCTCATTACACACAGTTTGAGGTGTGTTTTCAGAAGTGCCAACACCAGGTGTTGTCCCTGCAGTTCAGGCACTCTGAGGAACTCAACTGTAGACAGCTTATTGGTGACTAGTGCTGCGAACACGAGTTGGTTACACTTGCTTAGAGCAACTCACTGCTTGAAATTCTAGTAATGGTCTGTCTGCGCTAGAGTTGCCCAGGTTGCTAGTGCTGGTGGAGAGTCCTGCATCAGAGAACTGACATTACAGAAGTATTTTAGGATCTAGTTTAGATGTGATTCTGTAAATACCATTGATCTAATGCTACTTAGCATTGCTGAGAACTCTTAAATCACCGGATTTCATGATAAATAAACATTACAGAAATCATGTCTTTTTTTGCAGAATCAGAATTTACACATAGGCTGGCTTATTACTTTCATAATCCCGAGCCTTAGTAGCAAGCTGAGTGGTCATCAGCATTTACCTGGCTCTGAACATTGTGCATCCCCTTTGCCTCCATTAGGGAGAGGAAAACTAGGGTCTAAAAGCATTCATGGCACCGACACTTCCATGGGAACACCACAGTGAAGTGGTGTTGGTCAGCCAAAAGGGTCGGGGAGCTTATATGTCGCAAAATGAAGTAAGTTTGTTTCCAGTGTGTGTCAAAAACCAACCAACAACAAAAACCAACCCAAACAATACCCAAGGAACTCAATGTCCCTCAGTGTTAGTGAATCTCACGTTTGCCACCTTTTCTTGTTACCACCACCCCCAGTCACTCTAATGCCAGTTTTCTTTGAATGCCATGTATCTTTTAGAATGCATCTACACAAAACACTTATGCCTGGATGGGAGGCAGATACACTTGGAAATTTATGACCCTTGTTCACAGGTAAGAATTTTAGGGGGCAAAGAAAGGCTGTTTATCATTCTACCTCTGTAATGGTAGAAAGGGTCGGGGGTGAACAACCTTTCTGTCTGGTTCTTGGAATTCATGCTTGCTGGGTTTTTTTAAAAGACTGAAATTTTACAGTTGCTCTGGCTCGGAACCGCTGAGTACTTTCCCGTTTCATGGAAGAAGCCCTTCATTGCTTAAATTTTCTGTAAATGCTTTTGCATTTTTGAAATTTCTACAAACAAAATAACTTTTCTCACTTCTGCCTTATAAACGTAAATACAAAGAGAAGTTATAGGATTATATGCAGTTTTCTCAGATGTCCTAAATGGATGAAATTTAGTTTATAAAACAGGCAGTTTATTAAATGTCTGCAGAAATGGTCAGGCTAGATGGGCCTGGAAGTAAGACTTGCATTCACAGAAGGAAAGCCGTAATGCAGGCCTATACATGTTGACAGCTGAACTTTGGTCACAATAAGCCACTTTATTAAAAAAGGGCTTTTTTGTTAATTTTTTTCCTGCTATTTCAATAATAGAGAAACTTTGGTACTGTGGAAGACATGCAGACCTAGGTAGCTCTGTCTGATCACGTTAGCTCGCAAGGATCCCTTCTGGGCAGTGATCTTGTCTCTTACCAACTAGGGTAATGAATGCTAAAGCCAACGCACTGGAAGTCTGGCTTAGACTTAAATAGTAAATAGTTTTAGAGTCAATGACTTAAAAACTTAACCCGTTGAGCACATAAAATGAACCACCAAACTAATCTGCCTTCCTAGAGACAAGCAACAGCATTGCTTGTCCCAGGGCAATGGGGATCGTGAAATAGCTACGGTGCCAGGTAGCCCCGTGGAGTCCTCCCTTGCCATACAGTCTGTCAGGAGCTACTGTTCTGTGGACTTACTTCTGCCTATCTCAGACCTCTTTCCTAAGCCCACCTATAGCTTCCTCTTACTGCCATATTAAGTCCTGTGGCATGTGATCAACTCTTTATACAGATACTTGAAACGTTGGGGGTGGCAGCTAGCCAGGGTAAAGCAGATTAGACTACATTATGGGTACAGATTTTAGTTGCTACAGTTTGAGTACCTTTTTGCTTTTAAGAAGACCCGAGATCAGCTGTGTTTAGGGCAACTCTTCTTGCCAGCACTCTCTGAGCTATTTTGTACCATTTCTTCTTCAGGAACAAGGCCTGACTTTAGCTGTTAGCTGCATTCTTTCTGACTACTTAGCACCTGCAGAGAAGTAGGTATGCTTTTTGTCTAAGACTACTGCTGATTCTGGAAAGAGATGGATGGGGGTATGGAGGTCCTGTATCCCATGGGAGCTGGAGAAGAAAAGCAGGTCCCAAGAGGAGACCAGATTGGGGAAGGAAGAGTTGCCATTTTTGTTTCTGCTTCCTGAAATCTTCCTGATCTCTGAGGCTTCCCTCTGTAGCTGGATCCCTGTTATGCAAAGCTCACTGTCCCTTCATCCACCTGCGAAACACCTGTGACACATGCAAGTCATCAGCTTCCTTGTACCTAAACCTGCTACGCAGTCATCACAACATTAAAAACCTGTTGTATTGAAGATTCTGAACTCTTCAGACAGTTCTAGAAACTCGTTTCATCCTTTCTTTCTCATGCATCCCCTTTCACTGCCAGCATTCAATTACCATCCCTCATGGTAAATTACAGTTCCTAGTCCAGCTGTTTATGATGCTACAATGCTGCCCTGATGCTCAGCTAATCAAGTCCACCCGGGTGGCATGTTAGTGGAGATTACACGTTGCAAGTAGTAAAATACTAAACTACTGAGGGAACAACTTAAACAGTCCTAACATTACTATTCAAGATGGGTTTTCCATAGAGCAAAAGTAATTTTTTTCAGTTATTTTTTCCTGGTCAGCTTCCAGTATTTTACCTGTCTTGGGTGACATGGTTTCGCTACCTGATGCCAAAGCATCTGCAGGAACAAGCTAATTTAAAATAGCTTTTTAATTTAGCATAATGGGACAGTTTGCAGCTGCTGCTTTCTAGAAATCATAAGTGTGATGATTTCTTGGGGTGAAAGGACTCCATGATTGGTGTAACTCCATTATGACTTGAGTGACTTCTGTCACTAGTTTTATTGAAGTCAACTGCGGATTGGAAGATTATTTTTTTTCTAGCTCTCTAGAGATTTACCCTCTGGGTAAATACTGTTTCAGATTGAAAAATGCATAAAGGAAACAAAACAAATTAAGAAACAGAAGAAAATCATTAAGCTTACTGTAGTCAGAATATTAGGAACATGCAAAACAGAACAATAACCAGAAACTGCACAAATATCAATGGCTCCTGGATGTTTTGTACTCATGTAACTCTGCAGAATATTCAGCATAAGCAATAGCTGTAGAGGTTATGCAATTTTACTGCTTAAACAAAGTGTAAATGTTTCATAATGAATTTGTCAGTGATCCAAAGTGCCATCTGTAGGGATGGTTATTTATTAGGCTTTTGGAGCAGGACTCACCTGAATTCAGTGCCAGCACTTAGACCTATTAATATCTTTCACAATAAAAGAGACAACATTCTCCCATTCACAGTGACAAAGAAAATGCTCTGAAGTGACAAGAGTAACATTCTTTTTGCATGTGAATTTGAACTTCTTTCAGCCGCAGCGGGGGAAGCTCTCCCTCACAGACGAGCTCCACTGGGCTGATGGATTTATCATTGTTTACGACATCAGTGACAGAGCATCATTTGCATTTGCAAAAGCATTGCTGTACAGGATCCGAGAGTCTCACATAGGAGCTTGTAAAAAGTAAGTGGCACTATTCTTTTTTTTTTCCCCCTCAGCAAACGTATAAAAAAAGCTGGGAACACTTCTGTGAGCTGTAGGCATCCTAGTAGCAATTAAAATCCAGCAGCATCCTAGTGGCATAACACAATACCAACAATAAGGTTCCTGAAGGTAAACCGTGTTGCAAATTGCAATTGATTTCACTGTATCCAAAGCCAAGTACATCAAGATTTTTGTTATTCTTTCTTACAGCACTACTATTTATATAATTGCCATAAATCTGTCTGCTGTGATTTACATGGGTTAAAAGCTGGCATAGTCAGTCTGTGTTTTCACTCCTCCACTCTTTTACCCGTGGAGGTGCACCAACGTGTGTGTGCACACACACAATTTCTCACAATAAATTAATCTAACACCAGGAATATCTCCTAAATTGCCTTTAACAGTGACCCCAACGTTATTTGTGCCACATGTGTGACCATATGGTAAAAACCAAACTATTTGCTTTCAAAAAGAACCACCAAAATTGCAAGTCTGTGCCCACGTGGTTCGTTTGTATTCCTGCATCAGTCAGCTGAGGTGCTTTCAAAATAAATGAGAGTGAATACCCTTCCTTATATCAGATGTGGAGTAAAAAAACCAAAGACTTACCTCTCTGTTTTACTGCTGACCTTTCTTAATTAAGGCTTCTCTGGAAGGGGTAATTTTAGCAAAACTTAGAATTGGGATTCTTGTGTTTTCTTCTGAATTATGCCACTGACACTGATGCATCTCTTTGACTCTCTTCTGTTACCTACAAAAGGAGATAATGATCAGTTTGCTTCTTCATGAAGTCCACGAGCTGACAGTATACTCAGCAGTAGAGAGTATGAAAACTGTAGTGGATGAAAAATACATGAATACACCGAGTAAAGGAACAAAAATGAAAATCTACTCATAGAGAATAGCACGCCTGGAAAATCCAAATGGAAAACTATAAATCTACCTGACAAAGTTAGGGGGGTGGTTTGTTCTTTTGGTGGTTTTTTTTTCCTCAATGCCTGTTAATCCTGAACCTACAGACTTTTCATACCCACTGTATATAGCGCAGCATAAAGCACAGTATTGTAACATACCTTTTCTCTAATCGGAACCTTTTTGGTTTCAGAATGGTCGAGTCATCAGTATTTTTGGTTGGTAATAAACAGGATTTATGCCACATGAGGGAAGTTGGCTGGGATGAAGGACAGAAGCTGGCCATAGATAACAAGTGCCAATTCTGTGAACTGTCTGCAGCAGAACATTACCAGGAAGTTGTGACAATGTTCACCAAAGTCCTGAGGAATATCACCACAAATTTCAAAGTGAAGGAAAAGAGACGACCAAGTGGATCAAAGTCAATGGCCAAGTTAATCAACAACGTGTTTGGAAAGAGAAGGAAATCTGTGTAAAAGATGGTTAGTCTTGAAGTAGGATGAAGCTGAAATAATGGAGCACAGGCAGCTCTTGGGATTCAGTCAATTTCCTCCAAAGGTCAATGTCTGGAGGAATAAGAGAGTAGGAACCAAAGGTGGAAGATAGTATGGGCAAGTGGACAGGGTCTAAACCTAGAAGACCTGACCTTCTAGTCCCAGTTCTGCTACACATTTACTGTGTTAGGGCTATGTCACTTAAACTCTAGGCTGCTCCTCTCACCCTTTATCTCATAAGTTCTTCAGAGGACAGTCTTAGACTGTATTTATTCAACATCAACATGGTCTTCAATAGAGCTTCTAGGTGTGACTGAAGTATAAACAGTTATTTCCAATAAACTCAGCCTTGCTAATCAAAATCATACTTCAGAATTCTGAGTAGTAGTTGATTTTTTTTATTTTTTTGTGCAAGAACATTTTCACTGAAGAAAAGCAAAATACTGCTGCTTCGCCTGATAATGTATTTGTATCTAACTCAAGGAAGGATGGCTCAGATCCTCCTGTACCTAAAGGTCCTTAACACCTGCTGAAATTCGTATGAATTAAATGGGAAATCTACAAAAGGTGTTTACCTGCAAAGCTGCCTTGCAGAGGCACCAGAAGTAGGGAAAGAGAGAAACAAAGCAGCGCTGTCTCCTGCTTCACTATCTTTTTCTTTTTTTTCTTTTTTTTGGAGTGGTGAAAGCAAGTAGAGAGGGTTGAGGAGGGTGGGAAGTGAAATGTTAGTGAAATGTAAGTCAGGGAGCACTGGACTGTTTTGGCAAGGTCATTATTTAGTGAAATAATTTTACGGCTCAGGCCAGTGTAACATCTTGGGCCGATCCCTTTCACGAGGAGGTTTTCGTGGGCTGTGGCGGTTTCCGAACCTGTACAGGTGGATGTGCGTGTTCAGTTTTAGAGGGGAGCGCGAGCTTGAAAAAGCACACGGGCTGGTAAAGAGCACAAGTTCTTTAGGATGTCTGCCTGGGTTTAAAGGTCAGCCTGCTGGCAAGACCTGTGCTCCTCACTTGCACAGAGCGTTTTTCATAAGGACCAGTGTCTTTCAAAACGAGGCATCGCTATGGTATTGAAATGCCACTTGAGAGAGCACTAAGGAATGTGGTAGCTACGCTTTTCAAACGTGGGTATTAAACATCAGGCGAGTCTAAATCTGTTGTCGATTGACATTCAGAGCCCTTACTGTAGACTTAACTCAAAAAGGGCTTAGCCCAGCGTGTTGGAAAGCGCCGTGCTCCTACAGAAGTTATGAAAGGGAAGAGAAGTGGTCTGAAGATAAATTACTGCCTCCTACCCATTCCAGAGGACAGCTGGGGTTCAGTCTTTGTGAGTTGCTGAGTTGAAGCCTACCTCCGCTCTGAAATTTTACTTCTATTGAAACTAGTAAGATTACTTTATCAGTCACAGCAGAATACTGATTTTCAAATGTCCGCTTCTGTAACCTAACATAAAAAAGCTATATAATCTTAGCATTACTGTTGCAAGGTAAAACTAAAGCACATTTTAATAAGTGTTGACCAAAGATCACTTCCTTCTTATAAGGAAAAGATACCGTTGTGGTTTTTTTAACTTCTTTTAAGACTACAAACATTGGAATATAGTTCTCAGTGTTGATAGACACAGTGTTGCTTCATTTCTATGCAGATGCTGCTCTGCCATATCAGGAGTAGTGTATTTAACTGTACTGTCAGGATCTGTAAGGCTCAACTTGACGACTACTTACGTACACGCCTCAGCTTTCCAGCACACGTGGAATTCCAGAACTACTACTAAGACTGTTGATCTGTCAGGTGGCTGTATCTCACCAGCTCTAGCATTACCAGATTGGAAAACTTCTTATTTGTAATTACTGTTATGGTATTAAATAAACTGGATATAAGATGGATGTGTCAATGCTTTTTTTGTTGGTTTGTTTACTGTGGTATAAAGCTACAGACTATTTTTTTTTTCTTTTTACTGTTGGAAAAGTGAAGCACCATGCAGATCTGCAATTCAGATTAAAAAAAGTAGCTCTGGGCATCAGGCACTTACACTAAAGAGAGCCTCCAGCTGCATTTCCTGTACACGATGAAGAAGCCTTCATGTACCTTTATACAGTGAGCAGTAGAGAACTTCTTAAAAAATTTCCTTATCCTTTAAAAATTTGTCAAGATCGCCACGGAGAAGCCAGTTTATTTTGATTTGCTCATATTAATGGGAATGTGGACTTCCAGACGGGTGGAATCTGCAGCGTACCGCAGAGTTTTCCTTCCCTTTTTGTCTAGGTGGGGTAAATATTGGAACACAGAGTGGCTGTCTTCTGGCCCACGTGCCAGGTTGTACTCACCTGAAAACCATCTGAAAGAGCTGCAGAGTGCAGTTAAGCCTACTAAAGCGCCCAGTATGGATGCAATTTGATGTTCTTAGGATCAGTATTTCACTTGTCTCTCATTGCTGGTAAGCGCAGATGAACAAGAGTGCAGAATTCGGGAAGGAATGCAATTTTAAAGCCGTAAAGCAGATATATGTTCTCCCTTTCTAAGTGTATTTTATTAGTATTTATTTTTTTTTTAAGTTAAGACCTTTCAAAGAAAAATAAGATACTTAAAAGACCACTATATATATTGCTAATTGTTCTTGGAATTTTAACAGCGAAGGTAATATTTTACTGGCTCAGCCACCTTTGAAAATGCAAAAGCAACCCTGCTGGCATCACAAAGTAAATGAAGTAGCTGATGTTTGATGCTCGCCCTTGACAGTGACATCACCTCGAGCATATTGAGCTCCTTGAAGAGAGTGGAAACGGAGCTATTTGCGTTGCCACGGATTGCTTCAGCACAGGACCCCATCCTTTCTCACCAAAAGATTTTGAAATTGCCGCACAAGAGTTAAAAGTTTCTCGCTGTCATGTCTGGAAGCCCTTGTTTATACGAACTTTCTACTTTCAGTAGAATTTTGCCTGAGAAAGACACTCAGAATTGATATTCTTTCTCTCTGTCTTCAACTTCTTTTTTTTTTCATTTTAGAAACAGTGACATAAAAGCGCAGAGATTCTACTGAAGTATAAAGGTAATAGCCCCTGGCTCCCAAATGCTGTCTCTCAGAGAGCTTTCAGGTGGTTTTTTGAAGCTCTTTCTCACTACAGTTTTGAAATAAACAATCAAGACAAACACAACCTCAGCTCCTTTTCCTGCTGTCGTGTCTGTCTGCATTAAACTTGTTCTTTTTGTAAATCCCACTATAGTCACATTCACAACAGGGCAGAGGGGAAAACGGCACAGAAAGACCTTAAGCGTGATACTCCTGGAAGAAGGAATAATAAAGTGCAGTACTGAGCAGACCAACCAAACGTGCTGTTTCTTTCTAATATATTCAAATTAGGGTAGCAATAAGAAAGGCAGATCAGAAGTTTTGGTGCTGTGCTATACTCTGAAGACAAAAGTAACTACTGTAGGGGTTTTTTTTTAACCCATTGCTAGAAGCTGATTTCTGACGTGGTTATGGGGGGGGAAGATGGAAGCGCAAAGCCCTTGTGAGTCACGCAGGGACAGCCTTGTTGCTTTCCTTTCTGTCTGTCTACTCCACTGCTGTGAGGATGGTGCACCAGCAGATGTTTGAAGCCGTCTGATCCCGGCATTCCTTCAGCCAGGAGGCAGAGAGGGACAACGGACGCTGAGGCTATTGGCCTGAACAGGTACGAGGCTCTCACTGACACCTGACTCAACAGTATTTTTAGAGGGTATGCTGAAAAGAAGAGAGTATTATGAATACCCCCTCAAAGCAAAACTTAAATGCAGTAAAGTATCCAAGGATACACTAGTTTTCCACCAGGAGGCTTGGCTTGGCACCAGGCTCCACATTGGAGCAGGCGCTTTTGGTAAATGGAGTTTTCCTACAGATATACTTTGCTTATGGATATAGGAACAAAATCCAGTTCTGATTAATAAGCTTGAACAGAATCCTTACCTACCCACTCGCAAGCAACAAATACATTTAAAAAGAAAATTTTAAAATAGACAGACTACCAGAATCATTCAGAGCAGTATTAAGTTGCACTTTATATTAAAAAAATGAACCCTCTACCTCCTTAAACCTGTCCACAGGAACTCAGGCCTCTTTCACCGACTTAACCTGCCCACGGGAATAAACAAGGGAAAGCTAAATTTTAATGTGCTGTTCAGCCGGTTTGAAAAGCAAATCCTTTGTTTACATGCCTCAATGTGGATCTGGGCACCTAGCCGTCACCTTCTATCCTTTTAAAACTTGGCTTTGATTTTTCCATAAAGAAGCAGTGTCGTAAAAGTGTGTTTTGCTTTTTTTCTATTCCCCCCCCAATTGATATTATATGAGACAGGCAGGCTATTCTGGGTAGGGAGTTATTTTTAAACAGACATTACTCTTTTCCAGACACAGACTGTAAGTTTCTGTCTTCTTTTAATTGCTTTACAAAGTAAATTGAGTCCCTCTAGTGATATAATTAATATCCACGTTTAGCCCTACGTATTTGACATGACTTGAGCCATTTACTGCTTACGTTCATCTTTTAAGACTGGCTAGGAGTTCAGATACGTGTTTAATTCCTGCTGAACTCTGTAAAGCATCCCGAGTTTTTCCAGTGGAGGCCTCGGACCATACAGAGAAATACGTTCTACAAGTGAGACAAGTGGAGAACAGAGCTGTTACGGGGCTTGAGCCAAATGATCTAAGTGGGTCTGTCCCCTCATACACACCTATGTTCACATTCAGCAGCAAAATGGCATCGTATCTATATCACATAACGTATTTTCCTACTTGAAATAAACATAAAGGAAGGAGAAGTTAAAACATTTAACCTTAAAATTATAGGCGTGTCGTATCTAGTGAAGATCTCATTTTTAATAGCTTTTTAATAACTTTTTAAAATAGGTTTCGCACGGATATTTGGTTGTGGATTGGTTTTGTTTGTTTGGTTTTTTCTCAAAAGCGATTTGTAACTTTTCAGGCGGGTTCCCTCCCCAAAGAAACTTTATTTTAAAGATGCTGTGAGCCTCCTGAAAGTTTTAATCGTCTTATGCTGGCTGCCTTTTAAAAGTACCAGGCTGCTGGACGAGGAGAAACCCGACAGCTTTACTGCTTCCAACAGCTCCCTCGCGTGGCTTTTTGCTCACACTCCAAGCCCCTCGGTGAGCAGCGAAGCCGCTTCGCTTCTCAGGTGGAAACATCGGTGCTATGAAACCCAAGGAACGCTGATCACGAAGTACGGGTAAAAACCCTCCTTCCTTCCACTGAAATAAAACTCTGCTATCGGTTATGCTAAGCTTGACGATACGACATTTCATAGGCTTCATCGGACGGCGTCCTCGCTAATCAAACTGCTGATGTTGGTAAGGTTTTTCTCACGACTGACGCTCCTGAGCCCGGCTGTTTCACTGAAATAAAGTTCAGCTATCTCATCTGAGATGCCGAAAGGTTTCCTGTTAACATACTGCCCATGCATATTAATATCCTCCAGAAGGGCTTGAAAGCTTCTATCATTTTCCCGGCTACACCTATTGGTCTGATAAGAGGTCTGACCTCCACCTTGTCTTTCTACAGCTTCCTGAAGGTATTCATCCCCAGAACATGACTGGGAGACACAGCAGGGAGCTAAGGCAGAGTTAGGCAAGAGTGTTTCTTCTCTTATCTGTAAGCCGTGGTGCAGATACACTACCTCAACCTTTAAGTGAGCAAGGTCACTTACTGGAAAGACTCCAAGGTTGGATTCACCTGGCCCAATACAGAGGTCTGCTTCTAGATTCTCATCTCAGCTAGATGCCTTTCTACTGAACAATTTACCTCATCAAGGTGATGCTTCAAATAAGGTAGATGAATCGCTCTCCAAACGGCATCAAAGTCACTACCAACTATAAAGACAATTAGGGTTGGTGTTCTTGAAAGTTAGGTGAGATGAATCATGTTCCAAATATGGCCTCTTGGGGCTCTTTGCTAGCTATTTTGCCCTTCATCTTCAGCCCTACAGAGCCCATCTGTCCTACTTTACAAAGTCAATTGAGTCCCTATGGTTAGACAATTAACATCTAACTTGAGCTGACCATTGGGTCATTTAATGCTAAATTTATTCCATATGATTGATCAGGATGCTGGATTATATTTGATCCCTGCTGAACTTCATGGAACACCCTGAAATCCAGCTGTCACACGTTAAATTAATGGATGAACTGGACATGAAGTCGAGGGTAAGTTAACTGAGTACTGCCACAGATTGCATCTAAGCTAGCTCATTAAAAGCTAACTAGCAAATCTTGATGCTTCACTGCAGTCTGCAGCTCAGCTGTATTTTAAGTACTTGCCTATGGTAACTCCAAAAGCCTAAGGTGGACCAGAAAGTTAAATCAGGTCTCCTGACTCCCAAGTTAGTGATGCAACTAATCAGCCGTTTTCTGACTCGGAAAATACATTTAAACAATTTGCATGTGAGCAAACATACCAGCTCACTTTGTGACTTTCTGCTAGCAATTACCAGCCATATGGAAGGGACCAAGCTCATCATTTGCAAATGGACGGCACAAAATCTCTGCATCACTTATGCCTTGATTTGCCATCGAATGTCCTCCTCTTTGCAACTGGAGGACTTTGCACCAAATGGCTCTAGGCTTAAAGTACTTCATTAAAGAGGAAGTTTAACTAAACAACAACGTTGCTCGGTGAACTATTTCCTTTAGGCCATTGATGTGAAGCCGCAGTCACACCAGTTTCTCATCACGTCTCCAGCTATTACAGCCCTACGATATCCAAAGAACCATCTGAGAAGCCCAAAAGTATGCATGCTGCTGATGGACGAGGTGGCTGCTGCTACAGAGGGCAGAGCATGGGGCCAGCTGCCTCCCATCCCCACTGCCACCACCGTGGCATGATGTTGCCGGACATCCCTGTCCCTTGTCCTCCTCTCTATTTATTGCTATAGTGCAGTAAACATTGTGGGGTGCAAACGCCTTTCCCCCACGGAGAACACTACTCTGGGTCTCTGTGTCATATTCTGAGCCTTTTTTTCCATGAATCTTAGGGGAAGAAAACGCATCTTGAAATTTTACTTCCTCTTTCACATATGGCTGGTATTTACTGACAGGTTCAAAAGTTGTTAGTGGGAAAATGTACTGACAGGGCAGTCCAGGAAAGGTTCAATGGGTATCTAGGCTGGAATCTAGACTGAATCATTATTTTACACTTTTTTTTCACCCCTAGGCTGAATCATTATTTTATACTTCCCCCCCTCCCACCCCCTTACACAGTTAAATTGGTAAAATATAAGAGAAATTCCTTCATAGTTTCTTCCACATGACGTATCACCAGGGTAGCATCTTTCATTTTGCAACAAGATGGCTGCATGCAAAAACCCTAATTTAAACACAATCCTCATCTAAAATAATGGATTATTAGAAATGTGTCTTGTTGGCATACAGCTAGGCCTCATTCTTCAAATTCTCTGCATGAGAATGCCTTCTGAGTGAGCTCTCCTACTTACTAACGACGAGTCACATAGGTAAAGCTACTTGTGTATAAGGGTTCTTATGATTGCTGGGCTGATCTAAATGGATGCACAATTATATGATTAAATACAACAACATTTTTTACTAACTACATATAATTTTGGCTGTCACTCAGAATTCAATTGCATTAGATGATTCAATAAATGACTGAGGTAGTCTGGGATCTATCCTATGCAGACCCTAGGGAATACTGCAAATACTAAGCTAAATCACGTAACTTATCTTAGACACAAATGGGAAAGTTTTACAAAGGAACTAAACTACACTCACCTTTTACAATGTTTCACATCTCCTTCTGTTTGCTTGCATTGCATTTTTGATCATTAATGCAGATTCACAAACAAACGCTCTTGGGCACGTAGGTGTTTCTCTCTCTAAGCACCCAGGGTGCATCCAGTTTAGCCTATATTAAAAAAAAAAAAGGCCAGTATATATAAGGTTATCCGGCTTGAACAGTTCAGTCTTTCACAGAAGTAGTTAAACTAACTTTTTTTCCTTTCTGTAGTTTCCTTCTCAGTCCAGCTTCAGCCTCTGGATCTTACAGAGGTGAATTCAGCAGCAGAGGGTATGTAACACCCTGATTACTAAGACATAGAACCGGTGTAGTGCAACTTACTATCATGCTCTGATCCTCTGATCTATTTTTAACATAATGCAGTGATACGTGCCTGGGGAAGCAGGGGGTGTGGGAGAAACATTTCCCTCTCTCTTCTCTTCCCTTATGCATGCACAAATGCACATGTGATAAACCTGCTAGGTTTTTGGAAACCTGTACTAAGATATTCAAATACAGATACACCCAAATGGAGGTCGAAGTAGGGCAATATATACACTTCAAATACATATACTAGCACTTCTCAGGCACAAATCACAGGATGAACAGACAACACAGAACAGAACTCCTGCATTTCCACTTTGGCCACAGAGTACCTATACCCGCATGCAGAGTGGGAGAGAGAAGACACTGATCTAAGAGAAGTTCTGAGTTTGTTCGTAAGAGGATACCATAGCCAGCAATACTCCCCCCTGCTATTAACCAGTATTTCTTCCTCCCTATTACCCACGTGAAAGAATCTGGTTTGCACCAAATTTGTTTAGTCACTGATTGCTTCCTAGGAGAACACTGGGGCCAAAATTACCATCCACGTAACACAGACACATTCCACATGGGCCCTGTTGAGAACCACGTGAAAACAGATCTAAGTTTGAAGGAGCAGGTTAAGAGACGCAATCCAACCCAATCTCAGCTTTACTCTTCACAGTAGGTCTGCACTCAAAAGACGGGGAAGGCACCTAATAAATAAAGCACTTGCCTTATTAAACCCAGGTGAACCTCATGAGGTTCAACAAGACCAAGTGCAAGTTTCTGCACCTGGGCCAGAACAATCCTCGCCATCAGTACAGATGAGGGGGTGAGGTATTAGAAAGCAGCCCTGAGAAAAGGGACTTGGGGGTGTTGGTGGATGAGAAGCTGGACATGAGCAGGCAGTGGGCACTTGCAGCCCAGAAGGCCAATCCCATCCTGGGCTGCATCAAAAGATGCATTGCTAGCAGGTCCAGAGAGGTGATTCTTCTGCTTTACTCTGCTCTGGTGAGACCTCACCTGGAATATTGTGTGCAGGTCTGGAGCCCTCAATATAAGAAGGATATGGACCTGATGGAGCGTGTCCAGAGGAGGGCCACAAAGATGATCAGGGGGTTGGAGCACCTCTGCTACGAGGACAGGCTGAGGAAGCTGGGGCTGTTCAGCCTGGAGAAGAGGAGGCTCCAGGGAGACCTAATAGCGGCCTTCCAGTACCTGAAGGGGGCCTACAAGAAGGCTGGGGAGAGCCTGTTTACAAAGGCTGTCAATGACAGAACAAGGGGTAATGGCTTTAAACTGGAGAAAAGCAGATTTAGATTAGACATTAGGAAAAAGCTCTCAACTGTGAGGGTTGTGGAGCACTGGAACAGGTTGCCCAGGGAGGTGGTTGAGGCCCCATCCCTGGAGATATTCAAGGTGAGGCTCGACGAGGTCCTGGTCAACCTGGTCTAGTTGGGGGTGTCCCTGCTGACTGCGGGGAGGTCGGACTAGATGACCTTTGGAGGTCCCTTCCGGCCTGGACGATTCCATGATTGGTTCCGCACCGCTTTTGTGACATTGCCATTTCTCCAGATCCACAGAGCTACCATGTACCTTAGGAAGGAACACGCACAGAGCCTTTAGTCCAAACCCTCCTTTTCCCCAGTTATCTCCCTTCCTTTACCCACCTCAGTAGAAGTAACGCAAGCCTTTGTTTTTAATTTGACTAAACTCGGGGTCAAATCCTGCTTGCTGTTATTCTGGAACAAACCCAGAATGACTCCAGATTTACAGTGGTACAAGTAAGAACTAAATTATGCCCTGAAAATTCATTAAAAAAATCTTTCAGACACCTAAACAGATGGATAAATCAAGAACAGATTCTCAGGTCAACCTCTACCAGAAGGAATCTCTCATCTGACTTACGGTAGAAGTAAGATGCTATGATAGCAGCTAACAATAGAAAGGGAGATACAGTAAGGGAGGGGAATATTTTTCCTTACCAAACTCACTTGATTTAATACAAGGCATGCAAAATTAATGATGGCTTTGAGTGATACCTGTATGTTTTATAGGTTTATAAATTGGTTGTAGTAAAGTCTTATACATCCTATATCACTAGGTATTGTTTCAGCCTATTACAGGAGATATCTATCTAGAGTTGACTGAATTGTATTAATCTGATCCTAGTTTAATGATGCTTTAACATTTTTATGGGAGAATTTAATGTTTGCAATATCCATGTTCCTTATTTGAAAGTGTGACTTATAGGTTCTCATCTTCCTTAAATTATGAAATCCTTCAGCTAATAAAGGAAAATGATTATGGTTTGCAAAAAAGGCAAAGTCATTTAACAATCCATATAACTGTCTATTGTAGGTCTTTGCATAATAATTGTAATTTAGCTATTAGGAGTTCTAAAGACAGTTATCAGTCATATGCCGCAATTCTGAGGAATAAGGGAAAACTCAAATTATTTAAGGGCTTTGTACTTTCCAAAGGGCGAAAAAAAATACAGAAGAAATCAATAACACTTTTAGCAATGAAAAAAAGTGTTATACTGAAATAACCAGTTATCGATGGCAATTTTTCTAACTATCCAATATTAAAATTTTCAGCTTTCCCCCATTTCACTGTCACAAAATGATCTTCATTTTATACAGATACTTCTGTAACCAAGAAAAGCCAAGTTAGGAATTGAACTTGCAATTCTTGATGCCCAAGATTTCCCGCTTTCACCCTAGGTATATGGAAAGAGGTCATCAAAGAAATCAGACAGACTGTAAACCTGGAAACTGTTTCTTTTTCAATTCAAAATGACTACATAAAGTTGACCTCACATCTAGGGCATATCACGACTGTTTCCTTCACTGATGAGGAAACTGCACACTTGAACCAGCTTGGCTAACTGTATGTGCTTTCATATGAATTTCGGGTACTAGGGTCAAGCCTCTGCAGGGGAAAGGTTCTCTTTTAAGATCCCAGTCCTTCCTCCAACTCCCAGCTGCCCTCAATAAGAGCTGTGCAGGGGAGGTGGACACCTGGCTGAGGCGGCCCTTCTCACCTCGGTCCCTATGAAGATCATGTAGCAAGTTTCCCTAGAAGTCATTTCCAGGCACATAAAGGGTAAGTACATGACTAGAAAAAGGCAGTACGTATTTCCCAAAGAAAAAAAATGTTCCTCACCAACCTGATCACCTTCCATGATGAAACTAATGTCTATGTGGATGCAGGCAGAGTAATTTACTTTGAATTTCACAAGGCTTTCGACACAGTCAAAAGCATGTTGGAGAGATGGACTAGACAGAAGGACTATGGAAAACTGGCTGGATGGTCAGGCTTAAAGGATAGTGGTTCAGAGTCTAACTGGTCCTGGTTTCTACAGGCATTTTTCAGGGGCTGATACTGGGACTGACGCTATGTGGCATCTTCACTGACAGCCGCAGCAACAGGAGAGAAACCACCCTCAGCAAGTTTCTGAATGACAGCGAGTGGGGGGCAATGGTTGAGACCCTGCAAGGCTGCCATTCAGAGAGACCCCCCAGGAATGAGATAGAGACAACCCGGAGGACTGAGCTAACAAGGAGCCTCATGAAGTTCAGCAAAACAAATGGGAAGTCCTACATCTGGGATGCAATAGCTCCATATAACAGTATGAGCTGGGCAATGAGCAGGTGAGAGAGCAGCTCTCCAGAAAAGGAGTTGGTGGTCCTAGCGGAGAAATTGGACACGAGTCAGTAGCGTGCTCTTGTCACTATGAAGGCCAACTGCCTCCTGGACTATGTTAGTAAGAACACAGCAGATTAAGGAGAGAGCAGACAGTACTTGTGTGGGTGCTTCTGGAAGATTCTGCAGCTTCCAGCCCTCCAGTGCAAGAGAAACAGCCTGGAGTTAGTTCAACACAGGGCTATAAAGATGGTTAAGGGGTTAAAGCACATGATGTGCAGGCAGAGGCTGAGGGAAACAAACAGGTTTATTTAGCCTGGGGAAGAGAAGGTTAAGGTGGGATTTAATTGCCCATTTCACCCACCTTCTAGGGGGCTACAGAGAAGACAAACCCGGCCATTTCTCAGAGGTGCACAGCAAAAGGACATGAGTCAACAGATATAAGCCGCTGTAAGAGAAATTCCAACTGGATATAAGGAAATAAATTAACAGTGCAACCGGTTAAGTCTCGAAGCAAGTTTCCCAGGAAGGTTCTGGAACCTCTGCCCTTGGAAATGTTGAAAACTTGATCGTAAAATGCTCTGAGCAACTTGATCTAACTCAGCTTTGATTGACTTTGATGACTTCCAGCTATCCTGTCCAACCATATGATTCCGTCACATACATCCTTCCTTTGCTCACCTCTCAGAGCTGCAGTGGATATAGAATAGCTTCTAGGCTCCGAGCCAGTGGGAAATTTCTGCCTATTTAAAATAAAGCCAGTGAGCTAGAAAGATACTTTCTGTGCACCATCTGGGTGGACAATACTGACAATCACTGTCGAGTCCTTAAGAATAGTCATGGAGACGTGTCTGGTCATACGACACCTAAAAACTTCTTCCTCTTCCTTGCAATATCCTATTGCAAGGCTATTTATAAAGGACTTCAATGTAGTCTTAAAGAAAGCTAAGACGACCAGCTGAAAATTATCTAAAAGGGTATGTCTTAACAAGTACACAAATAAGACAAGCTCTAATATCAATTAATGTGCGGTATTCAAAAACCATTATGATAGGATAACTCTGCCTTCACCTCAGCTCTGTCATTTGTCCTCCAAACACAGCCTTGTCCCACTCCACTTACATGTGGCATACAGCGTGTTTTCTGTAGCAAACGCGGAGCTCAAGACACAAAAGTGACAGATGTGCCAGGGACACAGCCACTAACACGTCACACGCAATACCTAGAATGAATGCAGATCTTGACATTCACCAACCACCTATTACACAAAGCACCATTTAACCGACCAAAATATAGACCAGCAAAACCATATCTCGAGTACCTCCTTTATACTCTATATTTACTGTAGTGCTAACTATCTGTTGTCGGTAAATGCTGACCACCTTGCACGCCAATCGATTTTTGAAATGACAGCATCCATTCTCTAGATGGATCTGCAGAGCATGCTGAGAAAAGAAGCGGTAATGGCCCGATGGAAAATGCGTTTCTTCTGTGAATTCTTCATCTTTAATTAACTTAAAGTAAGTGCAAAACACACAGGCAAGTTAAAAAGAAAGAGGTGCCACGTTAGGAAAGGTGAAGAAAAAAAAAAAGCTGTTTTCATGCATCCTGTGGATGTTAAGTTCTTTGAGAAAAACAGCTTTAAAGAGTCAATTAGTTTCTTACCTCTTAAGAGTTATTTCACTTATTGTTACAAAAGGTTCTGATCTATCTCTTTGAACAGATATTCTCTGCTTACATCAAATCCAGACATTGCTTTAGGAAAAGTGTTCTGCATGTTTTGTGTCCTTAAATAACCCCAAACATCAACAATAAAAACCCCCAAAGAATAGAAAACTTTTTACTTTGAATTTAATGTTTAAACTATTTAAAAAACACCAGCTAATGCTATCTGTGTGGGTATTAAGAAATAAAACGGTTTCTAAGGAAAGCCTTTGATAAAAGCTTGATTACAGCTGGAAAAAAAACCACAACAAACCAAAAAGGCTCTTAAAGCGTCACCTTTCTATTCAGAAAAACTGCTCCCAGTGGCTCCCCAAAGCATATCAGCCCTTCCTGCATAAAAAGAGCTTTTGTAGGATCCTCAGACAATTTAAAACTACACGAAGTTCTCAAGTGCCCAGCGGGTGGGACTAGGACACAGGCACTTCAACCCACCACTCGTTTCTGAGAGCAGTCTTGCAACTTGTCCTTTGCTGTACTCATTTTTCATAAGCCTCTGTTCACCTGCATTGTTCTTGTCGCTTTGAGTCTCATTTATTTTCTCAGATGAATAGCAGCAGTCTTCTCAGCAAAGGTGCCAGCACTCAAGAAATTAGGAATAAGCATGACACGCATCTTCTTGGTGTCACAACTTCTAGAGAACGTGTTATGCAAGGATTGGGTGCTGCGAGACTTACCCTAAGGTGCTGGAATCATTGAAAGTCTCTTGACTGGTGTCAAGGTGCTCTGCATTGCCTCGCATCATCTCAGGTTCAATGAAGGTTCACAAACAGCCAGAGTCTCTCCTTCTACTTTATCGAAAACCGTATCTGGGTTTCCGTGGGGCTTTCCATTAGTGACCTCTGAGTAATTTAGGGTAAATAGCGTTGAGAGCTATTTTTACCTCACTTACAGCATTATAAGTAGTTAGAGAGAGCTACTGAATGCACATCTTAAAACCCAACTATTCTATGATTTAGGCTAATAATACACCATTGGAAGCTGATTACTTTAGTTAGTTAAGCCATAAAGCTCCATTTAAATATGACTAGTAAGAAACAGGGCTATTAATAATAATTATTGCAAATGTCACTGATTTCAGAGTATAAAACTTAATAGACTATCACCATTAAAACATGTGCTCTCCATAATTATACTGTGTACCAACTTGTGCTTGATTCTGTCTCTGTGAATCACTTCAACACTCTTCTCAAAGCTCTTCTTTAAAGAAGGAAACAGGTGTTTTCTAGGCAGTTGGGGAGAGGTTTAAGGGAAGAACCCTTTTCTGTTCAGGGCTTTAGGACAGAAACAGAAGAGAAGTCTAAATATTTCCCCATTGAAAATACCTTTGTTAAACCTGGACTTGTGTATTTTTCTTTATCAGCCAATCTTTATGAAGCAAAGCATAAAGCATTTTATGAATGACCTCTTGACCAGTTTTTGTGTTTCTATAGGTTGAGTTTAAATGACAGGCTTTTACAGTTGCATAGAGTGAAAATGCAGGGTATATCTGGCATCTGCGCTACATTTCGTTTCAAATCACAGCAAGGGAATGTGTAATTGGCCTGATCAGGTTCTGTCAGCTGACCCTTTATCTTTTTCCTAATTCTTTCTTCCTGCTTCCTGAGTGTCACAGACGGGTAGGTAAAGGCGAGCTAAAATACAACATGAGAATGTTAAATAATGGACTTAATCCTTGTCCTAATTTCAAACACAGAATGGCTCTTGCAGAACAAAGCAGAACTTGCCCAGTTTGCAAAATCTGTGTGCTACTTGAAATGTGTCTTTAAACAAGGCTTGGAAATGTTCGGCTTAAAAGTGCCTCACGTATACGAACACTTGCCATATTATTACTCACAAAATTGGCAAGTTGTTAATATAAAATAAATGAGGCTCAAAATTATGCTATAAAGCCAGAAATACCTAAAACCAAAGTGACATTTTAACATGGAACAGGCGCATTTACAATGAGCAAAGCATCTAGCAATCAATCCAAGGGGCCTTTAAACAAATAGCTGAGTTTGTCAATTTAGAACATTAGTGCACCTAGCAAATCATAGCTGCTAATGTCAACATATCATCCTAGTGCAGGGGACATACAACAATAAATGAGATGGTAAATATTTTCTGAGGAGAGGTCAATATTTGCTATGCTTGATGCTGTTTAATTCCTCAAATCCATTAATGCTTAAATGGCCAGAATTCAGAGGTGCTCTAAAGCCCTTGCAGCTCCTTACTGACTTTGGAGCTTGGGTACAAAGCACCTTGCAGAAAGAAGGCACCCAACCTGTCTCATACAATATATATAATATTTATAAAGCAGAAGTTATTAATATTAGAATTAGCCCCTTGTAGAAAGGCCCAAGACATAACCTGGGGACCATTTCTGGTCTCTTCTGGGAGTTTACTTATTAGTTACCATTTCCAAAGATTTTGTGGTGGACCATCTCCATCCGCAGGGAAGAATTTTACTTCAACGTTAAGTGATAAATTCCATATGCTGACAAGGTCACTACATAAGAACACTGATAGTCTTTTTTTTTGTTTGTGTGATTGCTTTTTTTTTTTTCTTTAGAGAGATGTTATCTTAAAAGTTCCTGCCTGTAGAAAGTTATAAGTAATTGCAGCATAAACTGTGACTAGATTATATGGATAGGATTATGTGGCATCTTGCTTTTAAACTGTTTTTTGGGATTAGGGAAGTATTATCTCCAGTATTAAATGAGTACAGCTTCCAGGACACTGGCATCACTTAGTTAATGAGAAAGAACAAGTTTTTCCCAAGCCATGTTTTCTAGTCCACACCCAAATGTCAATCACCTGAAATTATCAGTGTGCTCATATTTACAAGTGCAAGCTCACACCCATTTTACAATTTGCAACGATCTGTTATATTAGCAAAAGAAATTTAGATTTGCAGCTTTTTTTCGGGTAGTTTTTCTTCTCCCATCTCAAATGCAATTACCAATCGTGAAAAGAAATGAAAAAAATCACCAGTTATACCTAGTTACTAACTCAGACCTTCAGAAAGCTAGTGATACAACTTCGGTGTGTTTGCATTTTTTTAGAGGGGAGTGGAAGCGCGGGGAGAAGGCTGATACACAGTTTGCTACACCTTCCAGGAGACTTGATCTGCCAAAGAACCAAACATTCGTCCTCTGAAAATCTGTCTCAAACTGCATAATCGTTATCTCTGGTAACTTTAGAAAAATACAGGTCGGTGTCACATATGAAATTCCAATCTAAAACTTGTCATGTTTGTATAAGTTCACTTGCCAACTATCCACATGGTCCCTCTATTTTCTTCTGAGCTATTCTATTCGCCAGCGAAGAACACCAGTCGTGTCATGTAATGTGATATTTTTCTGACTGATTCAGTGCAGGAATGACTCTTATGGGGAGGCAGATGAGCGGACTCCCGCTGGCTGGTACAACGTACCAGCTTTGTCACTTCTAGTAACAACTTAGACTTCCCATGAGAGCTCAGAAAACGTTAATACTCAGTCCAACAGCTCAACATCGTAATCTCCTCAGAGAAGTAAACAAATTAAATTGAAACAGAGAGTGACCTTGGATAAGTTGCTCCAGCAACCTGGGGCACTTTGTGCTCCCGACCTCAGCTGCCTTGCCCCTTATTTTGCCCGCAGCCCAGGAGAAGGGGCTGAGCTGCTTCAGTAGCTCGGAGCCTCCGCCTGGAAGGACAGCACAAGGAGTAACAACTGGCATAAGGTCCTGCACATAAAAAGTGTCACAAACACCCTTTATCTACCTTTACAAGAGGGCTTTATCAAAGCACTAGCCAGCCTCTAACAGAGCATAAGCACACTAACATAAAGGTACTGAATTTACAAATGGATCTAGAAATGGAAAGAGGATTTGGGACCAAGGAAACGAAGGTGCCCGAACTGGAAAGAGCCAAGACATAACAGTTTAGATGGGTGCCTTTGTGAAATCCTTCACTGGGCCTTAGTGACCACAGAAATATCTGCAGAATTACTTGCTTCAGTGTGCAAGTAGGATTGTTTATGCTTTCCCACAATAGCTTAAATTCGGTGTTAAAAAAAATTGTCTCTCTGTTAAGTCATTCAAACATTTAAGACAAACTTTTTTTTAAAAAAATACAAATCTGACCGACCATCTTCAATAGTTTTCAAATGAATTAAATCTATTGTCTGCTGTCAGCACCAATCCCATTCACACTGCTCCTGATCAATCTTTTTCTTCTACCTCCATTTATATATAACTTGGTATCCACACACTTTTTTTTTCCCCCTTAACAAACTGTTTCTGGGAAACAGGTCCTACGGTTAGGATATTTTTCTCCCTCTTTTTGACAGGCCTGTACATGAAGATAAGAACCCTGTTGGGATGTTGAATAGCCTACCTGTGTACGGTGTTGCTCTAAACATATGGCTCTAAAATTCAGAACAGATATATCATTGGTGAAGTCCAGATAATTGATTCATAAGTCAGCTGCATCAGGCAGGTTTTTTGATGGTATCTTTATAAATAGGTTGGTGCTTTCAAAGTGCCTGATGGTATCTCTCATATTGACATGAAAGGCATTTGGAGGTTGGAATATGCTAGTTATACAACTTGTATTCTTGGTGCAGTTCATTGGGGGCTGTCAGCTTCTCAGAACACTAATCCAAATAATTGGGTAGATATATATTTGTATATTTGTACTTTTTAGTCTTTTTAGGACCTTATTGAATTTTGTTAAGTACTTTTGTGTTTCACACTACCACATGGTAAAGAAAACTATTCTTCAAAATTAACATGAATACAAAGAGCTCATGACTTAAAACCGACAACACACAATTCAATTCAAGAAAAGGCTGCCTTTCAGTCTCTTGTTTTCAAAATCCACAAAGCCCTTGTATAACTCAGTAGAAAACAGATCACTAAGTCCTTTAGAAACAATAGTTCAATGGACCTACACGTTCCCTACTTGGTGAAATTTTGGACCAAACTGTAGAGATGAAAAAGCCAACAACACACAAACATTTGATGCGGTTCACTCCAAGCACACGCAAGTACTGGGCAACCCACATGACTTGGTTTACAAACTTTAAAAGCAATGGCAAAATCAGCAGCTGACAGAATTCCCTTAACTTACAGGAGGAGTTGTCTTCCAGGAGCTGTGTGCGCAATGCCCGCAGGCTACTTTGAAAACCTTTTATCTGTATTTTTTCATTTTGAAAGAGGGGATGCCATCGGTAAAACTGATAAGGATATTTTTCTTCCTTCTTAAATATAAGCACTTAAATATTGATCGCTTTTATACACACTCTATCTCTGCTGTATATACACTTGTCTACATATAAGGCATAAGTATATCAAAGCTCTACTGCCAGAAACAAAAATACTGTAAGAGAAAAAAGAATTAAAGAGAAGGGGATCTATTAAAAATGAGGTATATCCACATCTCCTAGGCTGATCGACTAAAAAAAATTGCACATCTTTAAAAAAAAAAAGTTAATCCCTCGATCCTGGTTACTTGTATTGTGTACATAATGTCACTGACATTTTCAATTATTCCATGACATAAATAAAATAAACCAGTACCTGGTAGATGAGACATCTTACCCCAAACTCTTCACGCAAGCAAATGCTCACTACTATTTCGAATTGTATAACCGTGGTGAATTCTGAGCATACAGCTAAAGAATTTACAACTCCAGAGGGCTGATTCTGCTCTCACACCTAACTGCGTGCTGGAACACCTCCATGGACACCAGCAGAATAACACCCTAGACATTTACAGAAGCAAGATGTAATGAAAATCACTGGTTCAGAGGCCTCGTGGCATCCGAATCTCTGCCCAGGTTAAGAGTTTCGTGGTGCTGCTGGGGACCCTGAGCCAGCACTTCAGGTGGAAGCGGGCTGTACACATCCCCTTTGTTACCAGACATGAGCGATGTGAGACAGTACGGGTTCATCGCTTTCATGAGCTAAGCTACTGAGACATTTCACTAATTAAATTGAGCGTTACAGTTTTCACAACGAATGGCCAGCAACCTCGATGGGGATGACTCAAGAGGAGGCTCAGCCGCTGTCTCTATACCCTCAAACCAAACAGGGCTGAGGCTGAAGCGAAGGCCAGCAGAGTTTGGCCGCAGCGTTGACGCTCTCGTGGGCGCGTTTTGGCTTTCAGCACTCAGCAGTTCCTGGTGGCACCGGGACATGACGCAGGGGACACCACCAGCCAGGAACTGTTCCCTGTATGTAACACGAATGAAACACTGGGTGGTCTGGGACTTTTTTGGGGGGTGAAGGGTCAAGCGAGAGTAGTGGCAAACCTCATTAATGGTTGTATCACTCTGCGTACTTTTAATCTAAAGGTTGGGCTGTTGGGGGGGGATGAATTTTGCTTGACTCCAGGGAGGTGGGTGCCTGATTTAAATGCAAACTCAAAGGCAAGAACCCCCACATTTAATGCAAACTACTATTTGTGCAGAAACCTCCAATTCAAACACTTCCGTGAACCACGCGACTGGGAAAGTTATCATTATTTCAGGGGAACATTTTGGACTGGACAGTGAAACTAGGGAATAAAAAGAACAACCCAGTGAGATCTCCACGAGCCGCAGCCGAGGGAATTCCACAGGTGGGAGCAGACACCTTCACCTTCCTTCCCATGCACCTCTCCCATGTCATTCCTCCTCCCCCCCCAAAATTACGGCCGCTGTTTTCCCACTGCTGCCATAAGAACAACCATAGCCCTTCTCCAGGCAGGATGAGACCCTCCTCTCTCATTTCAGGGGGGAAGAGAAGGGGCTTCGGGCCTGTCGCCCCCTCCAACCCCCACACCGTGGGGCAGGACACGCAGTGGGTTAAATTACTTGGTGGAAACTGGTTTTACCTCCCTGCTCCAGCAGGCATCTCCTGGTGAGAGCTTGCAAATAGATCACAACTAAAAAGCAGGGAAATTTTATCAAGGGGGAAAACAGCTGATACTCTTCTCTTTTTTTTTTTTTCTTCTTTTTTTCCCCTTTAAGTTCACACAGCAATTGGAAAACTCAGAAGGTGGAATCAAAGCAGCCTTAGCCCCCTCCTGCCAGCATCGCTTAAAAACTAGCAGTGCTTAATTTGAATGAAATCTCCCATCCTCGGCCTTACAATAAGGGCAGAGAGTTTCTCTGCTGCTGATAGAATGAAAATATTGGTTTTAAATGAACAAACATGTCCGCAGGTAGTGATTCTTGCACTCCAGAGTTAATATTTCACCTCATTAATCTGTCTCTTTTTCTAATTTAGAGTTGCAGAGAGTATGTTTTAGCAGGATAAAAGTTAATTTTTCGGCATACTCATAAGTGAAGCCTATAAAGCAAGCTTAACACTGGTGCATCAAATCTACAGAGGCTAAAACATCTTCTGTTCTATTTCTGTTTTCAGTACACGCACTAATGTCCAAACACAGAAACATATACAAACACACACACATATAAACACCTTACTGAACAGCCTCTTACTAGTTAGGATTTACAATAAGCATAGAAAAAAACAGCACTTTTAACTCAAGAGTGTCATTGTAATTATTAAAAGCTTTTCACAATAAGCTGAAATGAAGCCCCTTGTGATGTGCAGACCAAACTGCTGAAAGCATCACTTCCCATTTCTACACAAGCTGAGGGTATGTGCTCTGGTCGCTTGCACCGCAGAGGGTCCCAGTGGACTCTTGCTGCACGCTCCCAAAGGCTTCCAAAAGTGCCGGTCTGGGAACTATTTTCCCCTCCACTTATCCAAACTGAATCTTTCTGGTTGAACATCTCAGCAGGGAAAAATATTCAGCACCAAAAACCTCTATATAAAATAGAATGACCCTTGCCATGCTGTACACTGCTGCTGGAGAAGGATGGAGAGCAACACCAAACCCTTCTGCTCTTCCCAACCGGGAATAGGTCCCCTTTTTTGCAAGCCGGGATGCTTTCCCCCTCCCTTGCAAACACTTTAGAAGTAAATCCTTCTCTTCAAACCTCCATTTAAAAGGATTATCTACAGCACTCAAGGCAGGCAGGAGCGCTGAGCCCCAGCATTCAGCTTCCCCAGCAGGGGGTGAATTCCAGTGTAGCAGTGAATTAAAATGGACTTTCCCTTTTCACAGAAACAATAAAGAGAAGTAAGGCAGAGACAGAAATTTTATTTATACAGGTCGGAACTAGATGAGAAGCTATCTAAATAGGAATAGGCAGCTGAAGAAAATAAGACCTGAAGGACAGACCAGAAGATTGTAAAGGTTTAGGCCTCCTCTGCACTGTGTGTTTGCATCTTTTACTCCTTTTGCTCCACTGAGAACGCTGGATGGAGCAAAGGAGAGTTTATTTATATTCTCCTGTTGTGTCAGTGCCTCAGAGATTTCTCTTTTCCGTTATAGCGCTTGCTCGACATATTAAAATATTTTAAACCAAATTCAACCAGCATACCCTAACCACCCCAAAACCATAAGTCCCAAATCCAGTTCCGTGGAGTAAAACTAGTGGAGAAGAGTTGACTATATTAAAGTTGTATGTGCTACTACTGCTTTCTCATCTGTCTCATGCTTTCTCATGCCTGTTTTAATTTTGTACTATTAGTTCATAACTGTGGACTCACCTTCCATGGGGGCCACGTGGTCCTGGTGGTTAGGATTGACATGTTTTGAAGAAGCCTTTTCCCCCCGCCTTGTTCTAAGTGGGCTGCTGGACTATGTGCCCTAAGGTGGCAGCACAGCAGCCCTGTCACATGCTGCTTCATTCTGCAGCATCAAGGCAGAATAGAACAACTGCTTCCCAAAACCCAGTGTCCGTCAGCCAACATCTTGGCCTCCAAACTGAGTTGCCAAACTCAGGTCTCTGAGCAGGGAGAAAATGACAGGTAAATGAGTTGTATGTCATAGTGGGGGCTTTGCATATAGCAACAAACACTCCTTTTCTTTTGGAGAGCTGTATATAAGAGGTTAATCATCTGACCTCCTCTCTCGATTCTGCAGTCATACTTCTTCCTCCTTCAACCCTTCCCTCATTCTTTGTCTGGGCCCTCAGATCCTGGGGTCCTGAGCTGTTGTCTCAACCTCATCAAAGGATGATGAATTTTTTTCCCTTTCTTTCAATGTTGTTACTATCAGAAGGTGGCATTCACTACCTTTTGGATCTGTTTGGTAGTGGCCTGCTCAGCCAAGGCCCCCAGGGATACACACTGTTATCTCTGTGGTCTACAGCATCTCTTCTGAACTCACGCATCTTGAATCACTGGAGTTCCTGTGTGAAACTTTTCAGTAGAGCACCCAAAGGACTGGAAACCCTTTTAATCACAAAGACTTAAATTCGTCCTTAAACTATCTCTCTGTTGGGTCAGGTTTTTACAGTTCCTTATAGCTCATCTGGCCACCCATCTAACAGGAAATTCTTTTACTGTCTCCATCACCATCTTTATGAAATAAAATCACAGCATCAAATACCAGTGCATGCCAATTCCAACTTGGTTTCTACCCCACTCCCCCACCCTCCAAAATATGAAAAAGGATTCAAAGCTGGAAACAGTCTAATGAAAAGATCTGACACAAACTGGACCACTAACGACCAAGACTCGATCCGAGCTCAAGTGATTGCATCCCACGAGTTTGACATGCCCCTGCTAGAGCTATGATTTATGAAAGCACACATTTTTTCTCCTCTGCACCTTATCATACTTCTAGGACTACATTACAATACCTGAGTGCCTCACAGTCTATAATGCATTTAATCCTAATGACATCTCTGTGAGGGATGGAGGTGCCATAATGTTCATTTCATAGATGGTTAACTGGGGTACATTACAGGCTATGGTCTTGTCTAGGACTTATATCAGCAGGTAAGGTTCCAGGTGGAGACTGCGACAGCAGAATAAGGATATCCACAGAGAGGATTATATCAGTGTAAGTATATTGGAAAATTCCTCTGTGCAGCCATTTCCCTCAATAACATCCACAGTATTCCAAGGGAAGCAATAGAGAAGAACGTCCTACACTCCGGCCTGCTACTTTTTTAGTGCCTAACTCCTAATCCATCCTTCCTCTCGTATATCATAACATCCATGAAGCCAGCCTCACAGGATGTTTTCTAAGGATTACCTGCCACAGCACGGTAGAAAGCTGGTGTGTCTCAGTCCTGTCGAGGCAGCAGGAATCCTTCCTCCTCCGCTTCCTTTCCTGTCTCTGCATGCATCTCTTGGGCAGCAGTGCTCACAGATCTCCTCTGTGAAGAAGGCGGCTTGGGCTACTGCATTCTGAGGTTAATTGTTGTTATTCTGCCTGGTTGAAAGAGTCTGGAGACCCGTGGCTTTTCTTTTGGAGAGTTTTAATACCTATATACAGTGGCAAAGTAGTCCTCCAAAATCCAAGGGGGTTGGGATTTGGGATTTTTTTTTTTCTTGCAAAAAATTAAGGTAATAGTGATAAATTTACTTGGAAATCAAAACCAGTTTTCAAAAATACCTAGTTTATATAGCTTTATCGTATCTTGATGACTGATGGCCCTATTTCAGATTCCTACTCCCTGAAGAGGACCTGGATCTCAGACAACTCCTCCTCTTTTGAGGGATGGTCCCTTTACTCCCATTAGGGTCTGCTGCTCTTCCCTGCTGGCAGGCTTTCTCCTCCTCTGGTCCAAACCAGATTTGTAGTTTGGCCAGAGACAGGGAAAATGTTCAAAGCTAATAATGCTGGCATTATCCCTTCATAATCCTCCCCACTATGAATATTGCATTTGCTGTTTTCCAATCAGATGGTACTACTGTTGGCTCAAATAATTTATTAAAACGTCTTTCTACTGGACCTGCTTTTTCATGCACCATTTCCTGTACAATTCTGGGATGGAGATTATCTTGTCCCCCTAATCTGCTATTGCCTTATTCGCTCCCAACCCAAATGACTGCATTTTTGTTTCAGGACCTCACTCCCAGCAGTTATTTTGCTTTTGCCTCCATATTTTGTAGCAGCATCCTCCCTGAAAACTGGTACAAATCATTCACTAAGTTCTTGAGATGTACCCAGAGAAGCTTCTGAGTTTTCTGAAAGATGCATGATTCAAAAAAAAATTAATAATTTCCTAGCTGTTTTTTCCAGACAGGGTCCTGCAGAATATTTTGATAGAAAGCATCCCAATAAGCACACCATCATATAGTTTGTATATGCCATCACAGGTAAAAGTCAATCAGAAACACTAGGCTATCTGAATGCTTTCTTTGAAGCGGCATCAGAAAAAAAGACACAAACACTAAGCTTTTTTTCACTCACAAGACTGTAAGTTAGGAATGCTACCATTATCATCACTCTCACTATAACTTAGGATTTGGTTTTGTGTTAGTTCATTTTTCAGATTTAAAAAATAATGAAATAAAAATGGAGAAGTATCAAATAGCACACTATAACGATCTGAAACAGAAATCTAACAAGGAACCAAAATTCAGCTTGGTGCTGTGTCATGGTTTCAGCTGGAATAGAGTTAATTTTTTTCTTAGCAGGTGGTATAGTACTGTATTTTGGATTTAGTATGAGAATGATATTGATAACACGTTTAGCTACTGCTAAGCAATGTTTACGCTAACTCAAGGACATTATAGCTTCTCATGCCCTGCCAGAAAAAAGGCTGGGAGGTGCACGGGAAGTGGGAGGTGACACAGCCAGGACAGCTGACCCAAACTGGCTGAATGGATATTCCATACCATATGACACCATCTCAGCATATAAACTGGGGGGAGTTGGCTGGGGGGTGGCTGCTGTTGCTCGAGGACAGCCTGGGCGTCAGTTGGCTGGTGGTGAGCAGTTGTTTTTCATTTGCATCATTCATCTTCCTTGGGGTTTATTTCTCTCTCTTTTTCTAATTTTCCCCTTCATTATTTTTTTTTTTTTTTAATTCAATTATTAAACTGTTCTTATCTCAACCCACAAGTTGTCTCACTTTTACTCTTCCAACTCTCTTCTCCAACCCATGGGGGGTTGGGGAGTGAGCCAGCCTCTGTTTGGTGCTTAGTTGCTGGCTAGGGTTAAACCCTGACATGTTGCTATAAGCAGCCTTACTAAAGCTGTTAGCTCAATACTTTCAAATATTTTAAAGAAAATAGGGGTATGCCAGATTCTCATTCTCTGACGGCTAAATATCTTTACTGAGGAAATACATGAACACATACTTTTTTGATGTTACCTAGAAGATTTAATTCAGCTACTTATTCTAAATCTCCGATTCATTCAGGGACAAATATTTATACTTAGAAACATGCTCTGTCTTGAGAAAAAGATATGAAATATGAATATATTAATAGGTATTAATGGTATAGTATCATTCAAAGAAAATACCTGTAATAATATAGACAATCCTTAATTATTAAAACATCCAACAACAGAACACCAAAGACTAAGAGCCCAAAGGATTAGAGATACATTTGTCTCCCTTTTTATGCATGAGATAAAAATGCCTTTCTTAATGAACTTTTTTTAAAAAAAGTGTCATTAATGAAAAAAGTGAAAAAAATGAAACGAAAAAAACCCAGCCACTTGACACCACTCTCCTTGAGAGACTCATGAACCTTTTGTCAGACCTGACGTGAATTTCACATCACAGCTGAAAAAGAAAACCCAAAACCCAGACATGTTTCATGTAGCTTCTTGTTTCATCACAAACATTTCTCATAGCTTCAGGAGATAAGCAAGAACCCCTTTAGCATTAGGTTTCTTAATCGGACTCCTACACACACACTGCAATTTCTTTTTCGGTGGGAATCTCATAGATTCTTTCACCCATTTCTTTATCAGAAAACTAAGTTTTGACATTTACACCATTTCCTTATGTGAATCCCCTGGGTAAATAAGAATGACTAGCTGCTAGAGAAAAAGAAAATTAAAAAAAATAATTAATGAGTCATAAAGCACCTGGAAATTTTTGATAAAATACATGGGCTTTTATGAATAGAGCTTTGCTCCATGTTGCAGATTGTCTTTACTTTTAGGTGTTGCAATATGACTCATACTATTAAGCAGGGAGCCCTGGGGGGATACAATACAAGTCCAGTATTCGCTGGCTTGACATAAGCACACCCAGGGTATTTTTAAACCTTGAAGTTAGATAGGGAAATAGGATACAAAATTCAGTATGTTTTCAAGCAGAACCAATCAACCCAAAGGTGTGCAGTCAAACCGTACCATTAAACTCTAAGTTATAGAGATAACAAGGTTGCATGAACAGCTTCAGTTCGAATGCAAAAGAGGTTGTACCCCATCAGAAGTCTGCAGGAGTAAAGCAGCAGCACTCTTTATTGCCACTGTGAAATGCAGTCAGAAGTTCAAGCAAAGCCTACGAAGTCTAAAACTTTGCAGCTATAATAGCGACGGGATGTTTTGTGGGCATGCTATCTATCAAGTATAGTATCCAATTTAGCAGTGTTTATGGTATGATACATTCAGCCTCTGTTCAAGAGCACCGTTGTTTGTTAGAGAAATTGGGCTTCCAAGCTTTGAATGTCGGTGCCTGACAGGCATTCCATGTGGAGCTCCAATCTCCATCAGGTTCTCACAGACTATTCTGGAACAAACTAAAACTTCACACAAGTTTGGATCCAGGTCCTTAACTAACCCAAAATGCATGGTTGGAGGAAGAAGCACAATAATAATTCAAAATGATGAAAGCAATGCTATACCAGACCAGTTTCCTTGAGACTCATTTAAACATTTCCAGCCCAACAAGGCTACTACCATTCCAGTTTTGTTAGCTTGGGAGATTTTAATAAACCCAAAGAGGCAAAACAAAAGCAATGCTTCTGTGTTTCATCTTATTTTATGTAAACGACATGTCAAAACCTACATTTTCCAGGGTAAACAATATAAACGAACTCAGAGGCTCAAAGAAGTTTGGAAAAAGAACTTAGATGTGATTAAAAGAATATGTACAATTACAGAAGTCAAGTAAATCTGACCAGAATTATGTGTTTGTAGCAGAACCAGTCACATATTTTTAAAGAGAAAACCTAAGGACGGGGAATATCTTTTATTAGTCCAAATAGCATAGCTGGAAAAAAACTAGATCAACTTGTAGGCACTCAGCCCTTCTTTGGGACTGAAAGTGTAACAATAGCCTATTCTTGCTTCACCAAAGAGGGAGGAAAAACCCACAGAGATCCATTTAAGCACCTTTACACAAGCTGGCCCTGCAGCAGCCTCCATTTACTTCATTTGAATTATTCCCAGGGAGGCTGGAGTGCTTGGCTGCCCTTGAACGCTTTCTATTGGGTCTTCAGTGGCACTGGACCATACCTCCTTGGGAAGGAAAGCACGCCTGTTGCTCCCAAGCTCTGTGCATGTCCCTTTGCAAAGCAGAGAGGATGGCAACCCACGTGTCTCCGTGAATAGCTACACAGGAAAGCAAAGATGTTTTGTCCTGTTAAGACAGAAATATGGAAGTTTCAATCTTCACCTGGTTTTGCATCCTGACCATCAAAGTAGAGAGGGGATTTAGAGTAAAAATAGCAGTGGTTCAGCCAGTACATTAGAAACCACAAGACCCATTTAATGGAGTTTCTAATAAAAATTCTTCCTAACTGGTTAATTGCGGTTGCTAAATGATTTCTTTTTATAGTAAAAGCTTTATAATTAACAGGCCAGACATTGATTTCTAGTCATTATCAATTTCTCTATGATTATTATTGCTTCTATAATAATCTTCACTGTATTAACATAGATTAAGAAGCTCTTTAAAATAGAGCAGCTTCATTAGCTCCTGCTATCACAGGAGGACCTGTAGAACTTGGCACTTCAGTTAACCACCATGCAGAAGCTGAAAATAAATGCTGCAAGACTCTATTCCTAGGGGCTGACGTGCACAAAGTATAGTACTGAACCTCAGCGCTCAACTCTGAGCGCTTAACTCCCAGTCAGTAAAGCTTCTAAAATCATTAACTTGGACAGACCTGTTAGCAATATTTCTCTGTTAATCTTTATTGCTACATTAATGGAACATCTTTTATCCTATGGACCTACTGCGTTGGAAAAACTTTATCAGTCCAGCTGCGAAACTGGAATAATTTCAGCTGGGTGAACCAAAGCGTGGTAAAACACAGCAATGTCATGAAACACAATAGCAAGGGAGAGGGGATGAATGGCTCACCCTGTGTAAACCTCCTGGCTTTCAGGTGTTACAGTACACTGACTGAAGCAGAATCAGGATGGGACCCTAGACATGCAATTGTGCTCTTGTGAAACACGCCAGGGAATCTTTGCAGACTGAACAGCTATTTCTCATGCAAAAGGGTAGCATTTCACTCGCTGAGCTTTGCCTGACATCTTCCATGGACATATACCAAGTCTGATAATGCCTATAGCTGTTCTTTGGACACACACAGACCACTCATTCCTGCCTGCAAATAACTTAATTCAATGAAAGTTTTAGTACACTTTGGGTTTGTATGCTTTTAAAGTTATACTGACTACTTTGCACTGAGATTTTGATGGATGATTGATATGGCTGCAAAGAACTCACATAGAAGGCTGGAAACAAGATAACATTTTTCTGAGCTATGCAGGAGTTTTATTTCAGATATAGCTCCCAGATTAATTAATTCATGACACATAAAATATGATCTAATTACTTGTATTTTGGATGACTATGCTTCTCAAACATTCAAAGTGATCTCACTCAACTCTCCTTCACGAATCTGCAGAAGATATCAAAACCTGAGCTCAATGCAAAAGGGGTTTGAAAATACCGTGATGTTTTATACAACGAATGTAGAAGAAGCAGCAGCCCTATGCAAGTCTTCAATACCTCAACATAAGCTCACAACACACGAACCTGAACTTCCCTACATTTCCAAATATGTCAAGATACGAAGACTTGGTTTGGCCTGTCACTAAGATTGAGAATAGCTGGACAGTTTAGAGCTCTTAAAATGCTAAGCCCGAGTTGAGCTCAGACCTGTGCTCCTGCCATTGCTCATTTTACATAAATATTGTAGTTGAGGATAATGGAATGCAAGAAGAAACTGCACAACTTGGAAGAGAATTATACTTATGGATTAAAAAATAAGAATTATTCAAAAAAACATTCTTATATTTGAAATACTGTCTCTATTTTTCAGCATCATTCAAAAAATAATTGTGTCGGAGCCACTTTCTCTAGTCGTCTACAATAACCTTTTCTGAGCCTGAGAGAGTCAGTCATTGTGGGATTTTAAATCAAACTTCATAGATTTATTTTGTCAACCCTGGCCTAAACTGTGCTTGGTCTCCTTTGGCTTCCACGGGAACTGGTAGATAGTATTCCACCTGTCCTGCCCTCAAACTGGTCAAGCACCAAAGGACAACTTTGTGCAGTTTCCTGTGACTTGTCCAAGTTCATTAAGACCTGTTAGACTGATGCAATGCTTTCTAAATTATCAGAAATCTCAGTTCATCACTCAGAAAACAAAGAGGAAAACCTTGTTCCTTTCGCAGCTCTGCACCATTCAGGGTGGCATAAACACAAAAAATTATACAGGAGGTACAAAGCGATGGAAGATCAGATTGTTGGAAATCCCGTTCAGGAAGTATCACACACGTGCTTAGCTTTACAATAAACTTAAGCTACTTTGAATTTATCAAGATCTACCTGGAGACATGAGGGACCTTTGCGGAGAAAAACAAAAGAAGAGCCTTCTTGAATAAAGCCTTCAAGAGGGAAGAGGGTAGGACTGGTCATTTGTTTTTCCAGAAATTTTTATTTGGTTGTCAACAGTTAGAAATAAAACAATAATAATAAAAAGCCAATCATGATATTTCATAAAGATTTGGTTCTCTTGAATGTATTTTTTAGATTCTGCACAGCAATTTAAGAGCCCAGATCCACATGACAGAATGTAGAAGAGTAGCTAGACCATGCAGTGGAGGACGGTGCAGAAACGGAGGTGATATCTGAAAGAATTTTAACCTAACGAGCAATTGAACTGGCAACTGTAACAGGGACAGCAGCATGGTATTTTGCTGTGCTGTGAGGCAAGGTTCATTTGTTAACATGGTTTCATGTTAACCTGCGCACGAGCAGAACTAGACCTTGTGCCAACTGCATGGAATTGCTTTGTGGCCACACACAGGCACACACGTGTTCTTGCGTTACGTGAACAGCAATAAGCATGCCACCAGACAGTGCTAAGGGGTCAAAGAGAGCACAACCCTCTTAGTTTCTCCCCTTGTAAATTCGCTCTTGGTACGACTTCCAGTAGGTTTTGTGCAGTTGTGCGTTTGCTGATACAGACAGACCAGCCAATTCAGAGCTAGCTTGGAATTTCTAACATATCTATTAGGAAGCGTAAACAAACTCTAAGACATTTTTGCCACCTGCCTGCTTTTAAAAATTTAAAAATAAGCCTTGCTTCCACGTCATGAGACATGGGGATTCATATCGCATGGTCTTTATTCATGAAACTGAAACTTGATTTAGGAAAAGTGAAACTTTGCTATGCAACAGTAAAAAAACTATTAAAATTAATTGGTCTGACCATAATCATCAGTGAACAACTGAAGATGTAACCAAGGAATCATCATGCTTTTTGAAAACTGTCTAGATAAACTTAATGGATACATACAGCAATATGATCTAAGGGAATACATGCATTCATTTCCCTTTTCCATTCACCTAAGAGGGTATTGAAACTTTTATCTGATGCCACATTAAGGTATAATGTGCGCTGATATGCAACAGATAAGGAATTCCCAAAACTTTCTTTGATGTCTTTCCGTCATGTTTCCATCAAATAATTCACTATAGAAATAATACACACAGAAATTACTAACTACTTTGTAATTAAGTAATTGTTTTAGAGCAAAAACATGCTATTTCTTTTGCATCTTCAATCCAAATCTGCTTTTTTATTCTTATGTATCTGATCTAGAGGGGAAAATTGTGCATATTCATCTGAAAAACTTACAGAGTGAGAAATCAAACCTGAGAACAAAGTCCAAGCCTTTCATCCTGTAATACCGAGAACATCAAAGGACCACACCTATGAAAATATTATTTCTCCTCTAAATTTTTTGTCCCAAGGCCATCACAAATCCCTCTGCTCTTGTCTGATTTATGTTTCAACAATGTTTTCAATAACCTCTACAACTCAATGCCTATTGAGCAAATACTCTGGAAGTGTTGCAGAGAATTGTTATGTCCTAATACAGCATATATAGAATAATAAATATATTGAAACTAATCTATTTTCTCAGATACGAAGAGTACATGGATGGTTTGGTATTCTAATTTACGATAAATATCCGGTGGCTATCCAGTAAGTAGGGCCCTGAACTGTAAAGAAGAGCTTTGCATCTTCAGCATCTTGGTGGATACCCTTGCACTGCTTCCTCTGAATTCAAAGCGTGGCTGGTTTAGAGTCAAGCTATACTACTCAGTACACAAGCATTTCCTATAAATTTTTCAGAGCATATTCATCTCACTCCAACTCTATTAACTTCTTCGGAGACATCTATCTTTCATCAGAAAGTGGACTAAAGCAATTAAGACCTCAAGGCATGTTATGATATATTATATCTTGTTATGCTATGATCCTACCCCATCCCCACTGGAAAGCAAATGGGCAGGCTGTGATCCTCCACAGGTAAAAGCACCAGCGGCAGTAACTCCGCTGGCTTTTCTTGGTCATGAAGTTAGCACTCCATGAGAATGATTTTCCCTTTTGTGTGAGAAGACTCGGGCTGACAAGACTATATCGGTCGTTCTCAGGACACGTTCAGAAGAATTTCTTCACAACTACCAAGAATATTTAGATGAATTGAGATGGATTACTACCTGCATTGAGATCAATGATAGCTGATGGCTTCAGGTAAGTAATGATTTAAAAACCCCATGAACCCAAGATATATTTAGGTTCTGATCTAAATCCCAAATACCACCTGATTTGAAGAGATAGAAACACACAATATCTGTACCTTAATCTAACCATGTTTTAATTCTATATCTTCACTGACATTTGTTTCTTCATTCCTTATTTATTCTAGACACAATTTGTAATGCAAACCCGGATAGCCGAGTGAAAGAGACTGTTTCCAAATCCATTCTGAATTTCATAACTAGATTTGCTTTTCTAACATAGAATTCAAATCTAAAGCCCAAAAGCTTTGGAGAAGCTAGCACTAGGTCCAGCTGTGACTACCAAACTGTGCGTGGTTCATGAAAATTACTCATTCATAATCTCCTCCTCGCACTCCAAATCCCAATTATATCTGCACTTTATAAGATAACAATGTGAAATAATTTGCAAGATTAGAAAATTAGGCCCTGTGCATTAGACAATCTCTGTCTCTAGATATTTATTTATGTAAGCATAGTATGGTCTGACAGTTTTTAAAGGATGGGATAACAAACAAGAAATTATTTTACAGTTTTAAAAATCATGAAAGTGGTATCAAATGAAGCTACTAAAAATATTCTGCCAGTATATAAATGTTATTTTTAACATGAATCTTGAAATAGGATCAAAAGATTGATTTGATCATAAAAAATTGTAAAAGGAATCAGTAATAAGAGGGACTAATCTAAAGGACAGGGATTCCTAAAGTTTTATTCACAGATGTCAAGTTAGTGGGTCATGCTTCAGAACAGGAGACGCATAAAAAAGTAATTCTACCAATAAATATTTCTAATGTCCCGTGCTTGTAACATGGATTGCCTTGAGATGACTAACCCTACCAACTCAGTGCCTCTCAAAAAGGTGTTGCGGTATCTTCTGGTGTGAGCTAATAGCAAGGAATAAAATAGCAGGCATGTTGTTGTGCTTTAGACTAGAAAAGCTCTACAAGCCTTTAAAACTCCTTGGTAGCATGGCCCTTTGAGCCCTTATTCTTTGGCAGATTTATCCCAGTATTTCCATTCTCTCTCTCTTTCTCTCTCCACCCACCCATGCACGCTGATTATTCACCCCAGTTCTGGTTCAGCTGAAAGAGATCCTGGAGGTGCCTTGAAGGACAATTTGGGCTAACTGTATGAAACAGTCCCTTTGCAGAATGCATTCAGATGCTCTTAGAACCGCTACCCTACAATATCCCCAGGCTGCAAAGACACAGATGTATGGTGCAATATCTCCCTGACATTATTTATACCGATGGAAGGAAATTAATTTAAACTGCATGAAGCTAAAGTAACTGAATTTTGCATGAGAAGGAGAATGAACTGGGAAAGTGAAATCCATACTCCAGTCTGATACAAGGACCTGATACAAGGACTTTCCCTTTGCATTCCTGAAATGCAAATTCCTTGGATTCTGCCTTCAGTGGGTTGCAGGAGTGCACAGCTGTTTGCAAAGTGTGATGATGAAGAAACCAACACAGACGAGGCCTCATGGTCTCTCTTCCAACCCAGTACATCAACACATAGGCCCACTCGCTCAGTGCTGAGCCCCCAAGATCCCCCTCAACCCCACAGCAGCGGCTGTGTGTGTGACTTGTTTGGACACTGCTTCCAGAATCAGAGAGGCTCTCTCTCTGGACACAGATACTGTTTTAGCATTTCCCCATCTATACCTCACACACAAAAGATCATCTCGTATCTGGCCTTTTGGGTTTTTTTTGATCCAAAGATGTATTTAAGGTAAGGAATATATAAATCTAACCTGGAATACGTTTTAGTTGGTAGTTAGATATCAATACCTTTTCAAATGTTGAAAATGCTAGAAGATTGTATTCAGTCAGCAATTTTTTGTGTATTTAATGGAAGGCAGAAGTTCAAACATGAATTATCAATGATATAGGCATTTTCATAAAAGAACTTAAAAAAATGTTTCAGAAAGAAGATGGCTGTAATTTCCTAAGTTTTACAGAGCTAGATATAAAATACTAGCAGCATTGAAAACACATGGCATTATCAACAGGACAAGCTCAGGGAAAACAAACAAAAAAAATAATAAAATCTAATTGATTCAGCCATATTTCATTTACCTTAGAACCCTGATCACCAGCTCTGCATCTTTTAGTTTCGACAGCTTCAAAAGGGCATAGCTGAGTATTTCCAGTAATATTCTTAGACTTGGGAATTCTATATTTCCAGTACATAAAGTTGTTTTAGCTGAGAATTTAGGAACAACAAATAGTCAATCATTAGTTTCAGCATCAGCCAAGCTAGATGAAACAATGATACAGAATTACAAAGGAAAACCCTTGGAAAAGATTTTAAGACTGATTACAGAGAATACTCTGTACAATTCTGTACAAGAAAGTCACGTCCCTCAAATCTTTCAGAATGAATGGATCAGCAGAATGGCAGTGAAGGTATGCACTGAAACAATCAATTTGGCTTTCCCAGAGCCTTTGACAAGTCCGTCGCAAGAAGGAACCCAGTTATATATGAAATATACTAATGGAAAGTTGACTTTCAAAATAACCTCAAAAACCAACAGTTAATAAGTTTTAGCAGTCTTTAATACGGAACCCTTCTAGCTGATGGAAAGTGTAAGAAAACAGTCTTTGTATTTCTGTTGCCAATAAAGTCCTGCGGGCTCGCTAGCTGCTAGGGCAAACGTGAACAGCCTGCAATCTGCTCCCACGGATGGTGAAGAGCTGACACCCGTGGAGGGTGACTGCAGGATCAGAAAAGGGGATAGAAACCTGCCAGAGACTTTTACCAGATCCCTGCCTCTGCTCAAGGAGTGTTAAGTGTTCCTTGGCTGCCCTTGAAGCCCAACACTTTGTAACTGGAATTAATTCTGATAAATATCAGATAGAACACACATATTTTAATGTGAAAGATTTTGAAGATGAGAGGACACTTAAATGAAAAGATAAGAATACATATTTATTCTCAAGTATCTAAAAATATTTTGCCTGAGATGTGCAGATTGTTTGAAATTTTTCTGCTCTTGTCCTGCGATATTAAATCTGAAGTAGATTTTGCGAGCACAACAGAACTAGTGTCATTATTTCACTAATTAGTCCCGTTTCTGCTGTTAGCACCGAAAACACTGGCTTTTTTTCCCAGTTTGCCTCCTTCAAAGACATGCCAGATGAGTTCAGGCTCTGTTTTGAGACTGTAAATTAATAGCAGTATTTTGATCAAGCTGCATTTAAAATGACTATGATCACTTAAAAAGCATGTTAATTCTGAGCCACTGAAATGAATGGCTGATGCTCTTCAGCTTTCTGTTTCCAGTGGGCAGCCACAGAATACGAACAAAAACCAAAGCCACGTTATCTGTCTGTGGTAATGTCGAGCAACAAATCATTTGATTTCTGTAATATATATATATTTTTTTTCCAGAATAAACACAGAGACTGACAGTCTGCATTGCTTTACATTTCTTTTCTCCATCAGCTGTAAAAACCCCCCGTTGTGCTTGGGTATCATACAACGCATATGGCGTGCAGGATCACACACTGCTCTGCAAATTCTGCCTGTATCTCAGTGCAACAAGATGAGTTATGGATAGAGTGACAATTTTACAGGAACTGAATTTTCTTTGCTTTTGTGGTCTTCAGATAGACTCTCAAAAGAACACTCTGTTAATGCAGTTTTCAAGAGACACACATATGGCAGCCATAGAGAAGGTATACTATAACTAAACCTTAGCCATATTAAAAGCTGGGGGAAAGATGAGAACAAATATCTACCACAGCAGAGCATGTCGATGGTAGCAGAAATCTTTTTTTTTTTTCTTTTAGGGAAACAATAAAAAAGCAGAAGCTTTTTTTTTTTTTTTTTTTTATGGAAACAAAACAGGGGGGTGTCCNAACAATACAGGGAGATGTCAATTTTTGAAGAAATATGTGAGACTTTTCTGGGTTTTGTATTTTCTTTTTAAGCAGCAACCGTTTTTCCCCAGATGAGTTTTTTTTTTCTTTCCGTTTCTAAATTATTTTATTTTATATTTTTAAACAGAAATGATGAAAGTACTGCCTCCCAGTTTTGCTAGACAATGCAGAATTTCTTCTGACACCTTTGGAGCATTTGATGTTGGCAACAGCAACATAATGAACATAGTATCTGTGAATATATGCTATAAAAAATATGATGGGGTGGTGTGACTTTCAGAATGTAAATACCTGCGTAATAAGGTATAGAAAAAAGATTGTTTCTTTAATGTAGACTGCAATCACCTAGTAGCATGCTTGATTTCCATTTAAACCCCACTTTAGGGTTCCACTAAGATTGTTCCTGAAGTAATACCTAAGCTATCTTTTTGCTCTTTGTCCCTTTAGAGAGACTTAGAAGTCTCTATAAAATTGGCTGAATCCCTCCCTGGGGTCATAAACCAAAGGAAACACTTGCCTTTAAGAGACAAACTAACGGTGAGGGCCTGGGGGAATAGCTATACTTGGGAAGAGCTAGAAATGGTTTAACCTTTTTATTGTAGTGCTATATTATGGCTTTTTCTTAATATCTGGAAATAATGTTTCTGCACGAGTGCTGAAGTGCATCTGTGCATGTGCAACACTGATGCACTCCCACTTTTTCCTCTCTGAGCGGTTATACCCATCCCTCTGGCTGGGTCCTCTCCTTCCGCGGGAAGAATGAGTAGCGCACAGCCCAGATGACCCCATTCAGTGTCCTGGATCTGATGTTACCAGATACCATACAAAGAACTTCCTCCTGTTTGCAATCCCAGCACAATGCTAATGCCAATCAGATGAACAGCTTTGCCTCAAGAATTGATTCCAGTCAGAGACCAAGGCAAAAAAAAAGAGAAAAAAAAAAACGTTGTTCAGCTTACCTCTTCTTCAAAGCTGTCACTGCACAGAATCACACACAACTAAACCAAAATGTATCTTGCACAAAAGAGGTGAGAAATATCCCAATCTCTCTAAAGGCGAAAGACAAGCTCAGAAGATCTGGGATTTCATCTACATTTTTCCGATACTCAGTAGTTGTTCACAAAGGAAGAAAATATACCTTGGAGAAATAGGTGCAATAGTATCATATACCATAGCTCGACCACTGTTTCACTGTAAACACATCCAGTTGCTAACAGAGATAGCATAAATAACCCTGGCTCAAATGTGCTTTAGTGAGAGTTGCCCTCAGGACTTAGTTTGCTCCCAGCTCACGTTTGAGCCCGCAGACGTTGCCAAGCCCAGCCCCGTGTTGATCAAAATGCCATACCCAAAATCGCTCCTCTCACCTACTCCATAACCTCAGGTGCAAAACCAGGCAAAAACTTAATTTTTCACTTTATATCCCGGAGCTGGTGAAAAAAATTATGGTGTGTTCTAAATATCTGGGATACTTTCAAGTTAATTCACCAGTATTTGAGACACACTCAAACCTAGCAGCCTCAAAATTACCAGTGCTCCTTCTAGAGTAGTCAGACCTAATACAAAGTGTTGTAACTGCGACAGGATTTATTTCAACCTATCAAACAAAACACTGAAAGTCTTCATATCTGCAGCTCAGTGATACTGCCAGGAGGAGAAAGGATTCAGGCAATATTTAAACAAAAAAAAGCTAACACCTCAAAAGACAAGATTGGGAGTGATTATGTAAGGTCACCGAGTCTATATTCTCTTACTTAAAAAAAGGTGAAAAAATCCTGTATGGTAATTGTTTGCACTGTCCTAAAAATACTTCATTTGGAGATTTTTTGCCTCCCATCCAGTTGAAGTTTGTTCTACAGCTCCGTTCCCCTTGTCTTCAAGCCAATTTTATTCACACTTAGTTTATATACTTTTCTTAGCACAGTCAATCAAGTCTGCCTGTCAGTTCAAAAGGTTCTTTTTCTCCTGTACATTTATCTGTGGGTGTTGATGATTTAAGCTAAAATCCACAGAATGTATTCTTTTTGGATCTAAATCCACATTAGGTTTTAAGTCACCTAATTATACCAGTGTGCCCTTCTGGTGCAGCCATTCAGCACGAGAACACAGCCACAAGATAACTCTGTTCACAGCACCATAAGTGTGTTTCTCTAGTAAGACACTCCCTTGTGAGTTGCAGAGATTCCACCTGTGTTCACAAAATGCACATAGGCCATAAGATGTACACACACAGAAGAGGAGAGGAAATAATAGACTAGTTAAGAAGCTTAATAACCAAGATAGAGTTTTCAATGCAGGTAAATGAAAGAACTCAAAATCCATGAAATCTATCATAAATCAACACGACTAAAAGCCACGCTGTTGCAAGAAGTCCACCAGAACAACTTAGTAAGCATAAACTAGGCACCAACAGAAATAATTGCAGCGTTGAGGCCGCAGCCAATTTAGTGACACGAGGCAATGTGGAGGAGGCAGGGTGGAGAGCAGCAAACGCAACCCCGCCGTTGGACTTTGGCAGCCAGTGGGATGGGAGCTGATCAAAATGAAGGAGCAAGGGAGAGATCCTCATTTCTGTCCCCTTCTGGAATCTCTTTTTCCCAGGGTCTGAAGTTTGGCTGGTTTCCCTTCACCCACCCTTTGTAACACCCTGCAAAGCCAGCTGTCATGAGAGGTTTTTATAAGAAGCTGATAAGAGACAAATTTCAGCTGTTGAAAATGTATGTACTCCTTCCGAAGTCAATTGAGCTACACCAATTTGAAGTCACCTCACACTAGAATGTAATAGCCATTAAGCTATTATTATAGTTTGCCATAAACCATATGCTTAGCTTGTGCGGTTTCCTAAAGAAATTGTCACCTTCCTCCTTTTGGAAATGCTAGGCCTCTTTAAGAACTCTGAAATGTATTGTTTTTCTTTTTCCTTCCTCAAATTGTTCTCGAGCTTAACAACAGTACCACATTTCTAATTAAATGGACAGATAGGATGCTGATAACATCTGTTTTCTGTAATAAAAACTATTGATATTGTTGACCTGACAGATTATCTGCAATAGACAGAGCACAATGGCCAAATCTAAAAAGCAAAGGAGGAAGAGAAGCTTAGCACAAGAATACATATTATTATTATCTGTTCTCCTGCCTTTTGGAATTATTAAGAATGATTATAGAAATTATCAGTCATCTCTGCTTCTTGTTCTGGCATATGAAATGGAAACAGTGATTGAATGTCATGAAGAACTTTGATCATTTTTTTCTTGATACAATGACTTTGTAAGGTGAGCTGCTTATTTTTTTATAGTAGCGTCTCTTACAGGAATTCCCAAGATTCATGACAGCAGATGCCATTTTTCAAAATTTTTGTCCCATGTTTTATGGAGCAAAACTTCAAACAGTAAAAGAATATCCTAATGATAACTGACATCTCTTACAAAGCTTTTTATTCAAAAACCTAAGCACTCCTTTCATAGCCCAATCCTGATTCCTACTTAAAGTCGTTGGTTTTCTGGGGTTTGCAGTAAAAATACTGGTCCTCAGTGAATGAAGGACATACAGTTGCCCACTCAGTAGTTTTACTACTATGCTTAAAAACCCAGCATTCAAAAGTGTCACATAATTTCCTTCATTAAAGCATCTATGTTATGGTAGAAATATTAATTATGTTTTGGTCTCTCAGAAAAAACAGGCTAAAGTTTCAATTTGGCCCTTCATGCAAGGACTCAAGAAAAATTAGGAACTAAATTCTTCCACATGGAATTCAACTTGTAGATGGATTAAACTCACCAGAATCCACTGATTTTAAGGCAACTCAGTTCATTTATACCACGGGCATAGCTTTGGATCAACTTCAGCTTTCTTCTCCACCGTGGCAATATCAGCCATTTGCCAATTCCAAGCAGAAGAAGTGTGAGTTGCCTGTGCCACTCAGTTTTTTGCATCTCTGGATGTTTGGAGGTCACAGTAAAGACAGCAGCCATCTATTTTTCCCTAGCTGCTGAATTTCCAGAGGTAAACAAACAAGCAAACAAAATGCTACTGTAGTAGATTTAATCTCTTCCTTTTGTTCCCAATGCCAAACAGTAGCACCTAGTTTTCAGAAGCCAGCCCCACATCATTTGCCTAGTATTCAACATTGAGGAGTGAGCCTGAAAGGTATCCAGTTGTTTTGTTTGTTCTTTTTTTCCAAAAAGGCTTAATGGAAGGTTTATCTGCATTTTCCAGTAAGCATGAGTTGAGGGACATGGGCTTTAAGAAAGAAAAAACCCAACCAAATAGCTTGATGGTTGGCTATATGGGACTCTTATCTTTGGATTAGAATTTGATTTTCTTTATGCAGTTTTTCTATGCACAAAAATATTACTTCAGATGGAGAACTTAAAACACAACGTTAAGAAAGCATAGCAAAGCACCACATACACTTCAAATTACTGGGCTTTAAGAAAAAACAGGGCAGAGATTTAATGGAAATACATTCAACTTTTAACAACTTTTCATTAATTCCTCCTGAAAAAATGTTCTCTTTTTACAATATGAATAAAGAAAGTTCATTTTAAATCAGATGGGATTTCCCAATACAATTTCATCTTAATTGTCTGTAATCTCTCTCATACTTCACAATAGGATTTCCTGTCACCTAATACATATTAATTTTTATATTAAGTGAAACACTGGTAAGATAACATGCTTGTTCGTGGTATTCTGTAAGCAAGGTTTATTTTTATCACAGCTATTTTTAGTTTATATAATGCCATTTCTCCTAGTTTTCATCCTAAAGAGAACTTTCAGGCCACTTCTAGGCTAAAAAATGCCTACTCTTCTCCCATTTCAGTGAGCTAAAACTCCAGCAACCTGTCTCACATTTTTCCCAACTTCCAGAGTTTTGCATAGCTGCTCTTCTGCCTCAATTCTCACTGGTTTTAAGGTGAAAGTTTGCTGCGAATCCAAAGTAGTGTCCTGATCAAATCACATTTTTTGTTTCCAGTGATGAAAAACCACTAACATGCTTATAAAAAATCATTACCGTGTTTTCTACTCTCATTCTAGTTACTCATAAGCTCCCTGTTATTTAGGTGAAAGAATCTATCAGTTGTGTAACTGCTTGATCCTGACTCATGTTAGATGTTGTTCTTAGCTTTCCCTCACTTCCCTGAACATGACGCCTCATATCCAACATCGTCTGTAATTAAAGCCTAAATGCATAGGTTGATGACCTTTTAATGACTTGTGGAAGAAATGTCATATTTTATTTTTCTTCCTGTTAGCAGTCATGTAAAATGAATCATATATTTGTATATTTGCATTAACTCAAAGGGTGGGGTCTTTCCACCAGATATCCATGGATGAATTTGATTCCCGGCACACAGAGGACCAATACCAATTATCTACTGTCAGCACATAAAAGTAGTAGTAACTGTGAGTTTCACAGATATGAAACACTGTGAAGCCAAAGTCATGGTTTTGATGCTGGGGGATGCTTATGAAAAATATGTGAAATAGCTACCACAAGATTTTTTTAATTTGTATTTTGATGTAACTAGATATTAAGTGTATAGGGATATAAACATTAAGGGTATATAGACATAGCTATATATACAGATTTCACATGGCATTTAACATATGAATCACAGTCAGCCACACCAAAACTTCAGTAAGTGTTGTATTATTTACTATATAAATGGAACATCAGCGGTAGCGAAAGGTGCAGCTGCAGATACTTGAACCACGGTAATATATAACAAATTGCTGAACTCTAAAGAGATGACCTTGATTCACTCTTTGTCACTAAAAGACACAGAGTAGAGGAAAAAAGTCAGATTTTGATGGCATCATGTCACTTTCCAAATGGAGACATGCTAGAAAAAGCGATTGATGGATAAATCGACATATAGAGTGAGAGAAAGAAGTGGAAGGATCCACACTGAGTAACGCGTATACACCCATACATCCCTGTTTGCAGGTATGCTATAGGAAAATGACACCTCCCTACTTTAAGCGGCAATTTTAATTCTTCATTCTTTTAAATTTCATTTTAAATATGGCCTAGTAATTCTGAGCATTACGCCGCATCCAGTAATGACTGCAAAGTTATTCTCAAAATTAATTGAAATTATCTCTGATGGCTGCATAATTGACAAGGTGTTTGCTTCAGAAAGATCTCACAGAAATTACTGATGTGCACAAAATTCAGCTTTGGCACCCTTAGAATTACTATTATTAATAGTAAAAGAGAAACTTTCTACATCCTGGACTCAATAGAGTCAGAAACTGGACTGATATCTCCTTGAATGGAGCAGTTCTTCCTTTCTCAACAAATACCAACGCACAAGCTATCAGACCTGAAATGTATAGTAGGTAATGCAAAAAAAAAAAAAAAAGAGTCACATGTTGGTAATAAGAATATAGTATACATAACATTTTTATGTATCCTTGCAGAATTATACTCTCAGGAACTAAGGCTTTACAGATGGAGATACTGGTTTTGATGGAAAATATATATGTTGGGTAAAATACCCTTGAAACAGTGCTTTCCTAAATTCAAAGGGCATACGTCAATCTGATCACACCAAATCATTAAGACAAAGTTTAATAGAAAAAGATCCAAAGCAAACCTTTCTTATTTGGCCACATCCTTGCAGTTTTTTATTTAGAAATGCTACTGCAACAATGACAAAAATGACCACGTCTACCAAGGCTATACAAAACTTTTGTTACTCAGGTTATTCAAGTATTGATCTTATGCCACTATTCAGCAAAAAAAACCCCACCAACCCACCAGCAGTCTGCTTCTTCAACGTGTCAACATACCGATACTTACGTGCAGAGGAGCCACCCTGCTGACTTCTCTCTGGATGAAGCACTAGGTCTCCTATGGCCTCTGAAAATCCTTTCCATCACAGAACCAGCGAAACAGCAACCGGCAGTTCTACCACCAGGGAGGAGCTCATTGAACCTCCGCTTGGCTCCGCGGCTGCCAACAGCGGCACCGCAGCTGAGGGGGGTTCAGAGCTCACCTGGGAAATGAGCTACCGCTTCCTTTGTTATATCTGCTCAGCTCTTCCGAAATCTTATCGCATTTTGCATAGATGCATCCATTTTGTTTAAGATATTAAACCCGCTTGTTTTAGCTGAAAAAGCAAAATAAATCTATAACTGCATTGCGTCAACTGCTTATAGAATTCCTCTCCTCTTGCCAAAACGAAATCTTGAAAATATGGCCTTTCTATAAAAAGATGGAGGGTTACTAGAATTCAGTATAGAGACTTTGCAGAGCTTAACACAGCCTAACACCTTTCTTAATTCCAGCGAAAAGCAAAAGTCCTTCAAGCTTCTCTGTATGACCAGGCAATTTATTTTTTATTTTTTTTCTGAGGACCATTCACAGCTCTATAAGTCTTATTTTTCTTAATACAGGGAATTTTCTATTAGCAGCGCCTTCATCTCTGACAACTTTCTTATTACAGCTTTTGCTTTCTACTGAAAAGGCCTTGGAATATGCCTAATAGCCGAACTCATGTTATACCTTTCCATCTAAATAGCAACGACTTCCATTAAGGAGCTCTGACAAGCTTCAAAATCCTTCTAACTGAACTTTTAGCCCTCTAATTTTTTTTAAACTTGTTTATGCAACCAGAGAGCTTTTCCTGTAAATGAATTTTTCATATGCTTTTTTGAAGTTACAAACCAAGTTGGGACCCAATGCCCAAATGAATGTAAAGATACTCCGACGATAACAAGTACGAAGGAGGTTTAGAAACATTTCACATAAACCCCTATTAGTTTCTTACTGTTGAATGCATAGGCCATGAAGCTTTGTTCTGGCTTTGAGTATATTGAAAAAAAGAAGGAAGATAATTCAATGTTCTTGGTCATCTAGAAGTGGAAAGAAGGGGAACAGACAAATCTAAAGTGAAACAGGAAGACAAACCCACTATTTTCTCCTCCCCCTCCAAGCCCTGTATGGGCTGCCTTAGGTCAAGAGGTTTACTCAAGGGGGCTGCAGTGTGGATAAGGTTACTGAAGAAACCTGAAGATTACCATCTTCATAATTTAGCACGTGAAACAGCAGATTTAGCTGAAGTATATAAATTCTCTGCAAAGTAGATTCAATTTTTGAGGTACCAGAGAAAAACTAGCAGGTGGAACTTTGTTTTACCCTGCATTGAGAGACACTCCTGAAATCTTTTGTGGGGACAAAGCGCTCTTTTTTAAGGGTACACTAGTTGAAAACTGCCTTTTGAATCCCCAATTCTTTTTCTTAAATATAACTTACTTTATTTTTTTAAACATCTCAGCTTGACCAAAAAAAAAAAAAAAAAAGTCCCCAACAGCTCTATATGGATTTTTTTTATGGGTTTTACTTTCAGGTCCAAGACAACAGCAGTTTCCCCATCCCCTGGTCCACATAGGAATCATAGCCAAGGAGCTGGAAGCTCTTCTGCCACCTGTATCATCTGCTCATGTTCCTGCCATTACATCGTTAGGCAAAAAACCCACAAAGATAATTATACCAAAAGGCCCCCGGAATTTCCAAAAACCTGAAAAAAGTAAATTTTTGGTTTCTTTCTTTAGATCAATAAAATTTAAACTTTTTTTCATAACAAAGTTAAAGAAAGAAAGGCTTGTGGGCGTTGGCATGGATGTAAAACTTAACTTCATGCTCGGTCCTATTATCTGGAAAATCCTGACACTGTAATAGTCACTGACTAGAAATATATCTTATCTCTCGGAAAGGAGGAGCCTCTCTGTTTTGCCTTTCAACAGTTAACTTTTGGTGCACAGCTAATCCCTAACGGCTCGACAGAGTCACGTGAAGGCTGTTCTCCTTTGGGTTATGGTCAGACCAGAACCAAAACTGAAAACACTCCTTTCCACCTCTCACACACACATATGCATGAACTCACACACTTACTTGTTGGTTTGTTGTTTTTTTTTAAACTCCTCGTCATACGTGACAAAAACTGAAACTGAAAAAAGAATCTAGCTGTGGTATCACCTGGGATATTGCTTGTCAAAGTGCTAACTAAACCCACCGTCCACAGTTTTGGCAGAAATTGTTTTTCAGTTAGAGCTGTGACACTAAGAAAGTTAACGTGTCAACTCTATTGCTTCTAGCGGTATCTGAAAGAAATCCTAATGCTGCCAGATTAGCAGCAACTTCAACAGCGCTAGTAGCCAAGAAGCCCAAACAGGCAGTAGCCAGTGCTTTGTGTGCTCTCTCTCACACCTTGCCCCAGGCTCCCTTCTCACTACTTCTGCAGACTTTGTAGACTTGATAGGACTCATGTGACTTTACTTAATACTTTCCTCAGTTTTTCCTCTGGCAGAAGCACGTTCTGTACCAGGGATAAGGTTTGGTTTGGCCCCTTTGGCTTTCAAAAGTCTCCACAGTATCTGCCCGTGGCGCTCTCGGTCACACAGGACTGCATTAGGAGAGGAACCGAAGCTAACTATGGATCATTGAAAGGTAGGCTTGCTGTAATCCCTAAGAAAGCAGAGGATGTCAATACCATCCATCTTAACAGTTTATGTATTTCTCTCAGCACAGCTGCCAAGTAGCTAGCTTAGGGGGAGGAAGATGAATTTAATGGGACAAAAAGATCTCATGGAACAGACAGACCACGCTCCCGGAGACGTTATCAGAAGAGAAGCCAGCATGGGACAGAAAGGGCAGTCCTTGGTGTGGCATAAGACTGGAGGAAACATTCATTGAGGGTGAAAAGAAAAAACATTTATTTGCTTGAGGAGAGATGAAAAATCCATTTTCCACAGAGGAGAAACAGCCAAAAAGAAAGGAAAGAGCAGAAAAGGAAAAGAGAAAACCTGGAGAACAATTAAAACTTACTTCTGTATTTGGAAATCTATTCTTCACAAAGTAATGGAGTTGTTGGAAAATATATTACCTTACTGTTGCCATCATGACTTAAATAAGGAAAAGAGTAGAAAGATAGCTGTTTTTTCATCCGACAAATTTAACTTTCATTAAGCACAAACCAACTGATTAAAATAACCAAAACCTCAGAAACAATTAGACCAATTAAACAAACTGAACTCTGCAGGGTTCAGATGAAGGATCATACCAGAAATCTGGTATGGATGGACATAGAAAAAGAACGGATAACTTTGTGAACATTATTAAATAGGATAACTGCGTGCCTACAACATTACGTTTGATGAATTAAAATGAAAAAAGAAGCCAGGAAGTAATGTAGTCAACCCAAATTCATGGTGGTGAAAATTTTATAGTATAAGTAAGTTGTCATTAATGTCAGTTTATATACACACAGGTCCTGATTAAGCCACGGGAAACTTGGGCCTATGATTCCTAAAGGGCTGTGAATCTCAGCCGTATTACGTATTATTATTTTTACATATCTATAAACACCCACACCGAGCCTTTCCAGCCTGTGAAGAGGACTTTTAAAACAACAAATCACACAAGTCTTAAACCCTCTTGCTTGAGTCAATGACCCTGAGGGTCAGTTTTTGGTCTGATCTCCCTGCCAACAGCAAACAAACAGCAGAAGCTGTTACGACACGACCAGAACAACTGAGATGGCACAGTTCATCCACAGGGTCTATTGCAACTATCAAGCAACCCTTACTTGCCATCACCACATGGGTGCTTTGAAGAAAAGGACTGCTCTCCTTCTGCTATTTCTGCCTCACACTACAGGAATAAAGAGACAATGACGATATTTAGATGATGCTTTTAGCACTCCAGGATGTACTCTATGACACTGTCTCAGTCTGAAATACCTTCTCCCCATCTGCATTGTGTCACAGCTGAGGTGTGCTCAGAGGAATGCTCATCCCACACACCGTTGCTGGACTCCCAAGATGGACTCTCCTGCTTCTCAGGAAGAACTTGTAGAACTGCTACAGTAGAACTTGTAGGCAAGCTTCAGAGCCTTACATCTTTCTATACACCAAAAGCCTCAGATACCATAGTCCTTCAGGAAGCCACACATCTGAGAGCTTGCGCTGGCCAGCCAGCAACTACCACCTGCAGACAGAGGGAATGAGGAAAGGAGACTGTCCGAGGTGATGGCAAGATCTTTCCCCTACTGAAATCAGTGATACTACGACACCCGCAACAATACAAAGTAACTGCATCAACAGCTCACACTTTCATTACGCTAAATTCAAGCTGGAGATACTTTCTACAGATAACAACCAAGATTTGTAGCTATATAATGGGATCCCCCAGGAAGTCCTTCACTCCAGCCAGTACAAGGATCTCCAAGCTCTCAGCAGCATAAAAGACAGTAAAGAGCAACATTGCTCCTGGAGAGCACACCCACACAATTCTGCAGAATCCAGTTTCTATTCCAGATCAAGGCACTACCAAATACTTTCATTTTTAGCATCATTCATCGGGCAGTTTGGGGCTTTGAATTAATTCCAATTCCCTCCTAGGAATGGTGCAGAGGCAGAAGCTGTGCCACAAGGATCCTTTCTGCATCACGCATCTTGTACGCTGCGGTATAGCCAGAAGGGAGGTACCGCTTCATCCTGCTCTGGGATGTCGTGGTGAGGATGGAGCTGGACAGCTGGCCCATCAGCAGCACCTAGTGCACGTGGCTGGCATGGAACCAGAAAAAAAACAGTGTGCAAAAGAAGGCATAGTGAGCTCTGTAAATCCGTGCCTTACACGGGAAGGGATTGTTTGGAAATGTTTTTGGTATCGTTGGCAGTTTTATAGATGCAACAAGTACAGAACTGGCAGCAGAGATATACACTATGAATTAGAAATGAGAGGAGATTATTCACATGTGAGTAATACCAGGTATGTCAGCTGACCTTGCTCCACAATGGAAGTTTTCATTGATCTTTGGAATTCGAAGCATCAGGAAAGTGATCATTTTTTTTTGGGCCTTTGTCAAGATACGGAGTTTTAAATCTTAAATAAGTGTATTACTTTTGTGAAAAGGAATGCTACAGGAAGTTTGGAACTGGGGTTACTCTTTCACTTAGAGTACTGATTTTGTTCCAAGTTGTAATGAAAATTTAAAGAAATTAAAATGTTCATAAAAAGTTTTCAAAAATATTTAGCTCCGTTACAGTATGTTCATTCAGTTGAAGTAATCTAACCTCAGACCTTTACTTCTGAAAGAAAATAAGATTTAGAAATAAAAAGTAATCTCAAAACAGACAAAAGACTGCATTTTGATTTAATTTAACTGAACAAATCTGAATTTCCAAAACACTGACCTATTCCTGGAAAACAGTTCAGTTTGGATGACATGGCATTTTCCAACAATAATGTTGGAAATTTTTTTTGCTGTTTTGCTGAAAATTTTCTAACCCCCTTCTAATTATTAACTCCATAGTCTTTTTATCTTTGAGAAGTTTTCCTCTTAATCCCACTTAACCCCAAATTCAATTCATAATCCTGTTGATGCATGTAAGATTTTCAGCTCATGCTTTCCAACAAGCAAGGTAAAACAGACAGTACTTAAATATTGTAATAAAGAGATTTTGTATTGAATGACAGTTATTCTCTTTATGATCCTGGCACTGGAGAAAAAGCACCGAACTGATTATATTTCTTGTTTTAAATATTCATGTGACAATGTTGAAGGGAGAAATGAATATCAGAATGAAAAAATGACAAGAAAAAAATGACTACATGAAATCTCTAGACATTTATCACAGGCCTAGAGGATACAAACCAATCAACTTCTAAAATCTGCTCTTTGATCGAGATGCCCAGTTAAAGCCTACATTATTAATATATGACTCTCTTTAAAAAGTCTATTAATCAAGCAGGGATGAATGATTAAGCGGATAAAGCACTAGCCTTTGACCTGACAGGACTCTTTCACAAATCTCCTGTTAATTCAATTCATAAAAAAAAAAGAAAAAGAATGCTTCAATATCTGTATAAATTATCTGGAAACAATGGTTCTTATTGTTTTTCTCTGCATCATTAAATGATTTTCATTTGCATCCTAGACCATGTCCATTGTACGATTGCTAGGCTGATAGCTTGCTACAGGATGGGATATGATCAATAAACCACCTGCTGGTTGTGTTTTATCTAATAATAACACTAACAACAAAAAAATAAAAAACTTCTTTGACTACTCCACGTTTGTCTCCCCATGTCTTCTCCAGGCCTTTAGAAAGGTTAATGAAAAAGGCCCCAAATCTGAAAACAGCTCTGTACACAGGAATTCTTGGTTTAGTGGGTTTTAGTGGGATCCTGCACGGGGAGACACAGAACAGCTTGAATATGTGGGTGTTTTAAGGCCTGAGGGTTCTAAAGAGTAGAGCACTAAACTGTCATGCACTGCTACCCTCCAAGAGCACTGAAAAACTAAAAATCTACTAATATTGCTTTTTTTTCAGGGTTTTTTTTTTAGGATGTTTTTAAACATGCATCAGGTTTTCCAGTGAAAATCAGTTTCCGGTACATATTTGCACTGGCTGTAAAGATGGGAAGTAGTTTACAAATTCTGATGGTCAAAGGCAAGAAGTGCTCTGTGTCATTTAGCATCACATTGTACAGCCTGTTGAGTTTGGGCACCCAGAAGGTTACAGTCTGCTCTTTTTCTCATTGCTGAGAAGACGAAAATGATATGTTTTTAGGGCATTGAACACTTGTTTCCATACCAATTTCCATACACAATAACACTAGTTCTCTCTGCTCTCTCATTGAGTACTTGATTTGGCATAATGCAATATTTATTAAATCATATTGTAAAATATTTCTTAAACTTTTCGCATCCCACTGGAGAATTCTCTCTGAATGTTGGAAGTACTGACTTTATATAGATATGCATCAATTACGGATTTACTGTAGAAATTCCTGACTGAGGCACTGATTTTTGTGCTATGCTGGTGGTTAGCATAGGATCCACAATGATCCTCCTGTTTTGAAATGGGGAAAGTTACAAATATTGCCTATAATAAACACCCTTGGCAATTGTTGGGGCTTCCCAGTCACAATTACAAAGCAATAGAATTTGCCAAATACATCTCAATACTCTGGGCTGAGTAGCATAGCTTGGTCGTTAGCAAGCGCACTTGTCCTTTAATGAAACAGTTTGTCTGGAAGACATGCAAAATCCTACCTAATTTATATAGCAAATTCCTAAATATTAAGGTTTGCTATTCCTAAATATTAATAGCGACAACTAGCAACACAAATAATAAAAGTTCTCCCCAGAAAATAATGTCTTGTGTAACATTTTGGTAAATACATTACTGTAAACAGTTTTCTAGATGACAATTGATCAGAAATAATTAAACAATTTTGTTGTTGATGAGGAGTAAAAAGAAAAGATACTATCTACTCATGCTCTTCCCCTAGGTGAATGGATCCTGAAGGGAAAATAGAAAGAAATATTTATTTATGTTATTAAAATAGGTAGCAATGCCCCTGGACACATACAGGAAGAGCTGTATTTATATGTTTGTGGTCTCTTTGCAAAATAGAAATTTGTGTAAGAATACTCTAGAGGAGTTTTCTTTGTTTATGGTGGTATAGGCAACTTGCTGCCTTTTAAAAGACTGGAAACAATAGGGTCATTTGAAAGTGTTACAATTTTTCTAATGACAGAATTAGTATTACTCTTTACCCACTTTAGCATCAGAACTTGTGTCTACTCTCTTTAGTATCAGAACAATGGATTTGCCCAATCCATACCGCGCTTTCCCTTCCCCCCTCCATTTGTGAGGGCCTAAAAGGAGATTATTGATTTCTGATCCTAGTGTTATGATTCTGATGTATGCCAAGACCCATTCAAATATCTCAGAAACTCTAGCAGGGATGACTAAAAAATTTCCAGGGTTAATTTTTAAATTCAAGTATAAGTGCTTTAGTCACCCTTTAATTCACTTTACACAAGTACATTAAAGCGTCCCTTTTCCCTAGGAATGTTTTGAGGTGGCTGGTAAAACAGAGATACTCTCCCAACTCTCTTCCTTTTGAGCAAAAGGAAGAATGAAGAAGCCCAGTTTACCGCAGAAACTGAGCTCAGAGACTGGACTATTTAAAAATAATATAGTCATTCCTATTCTTAACCGTAACATGGCCTGAGGAGAGATCTGATGCCTGGCTTTGTTACATACTTGAACCGCATAGTTAACACAGAAGTTTTGCAAGTTACATCTGCAGACACTACACAGACATCCCACCTTTCCCAGTGAATGCCCCATAGGATTGGCTTGACTGGAATTAGGTGGGCACATGGAATGCCAGAATATTCAAGATTTGATATGAAACACCTGCTGGAAGCTACCCCACTCACGTTGCATCCTCAAGCCGTCTTTTGCTTTTTGTGGGTTCATTTCAGTGCCGTAAGAGAAAATGAGGCACTTGATACAAAATCGCCAATTTCCTTAGAGATATGCAGCTGGGATTCAGCACTGATTCCACCGAGTGTTGCTCTGAAAAACAATTCGCTGCTGACGTTGGATATGTAGTGACAGAATTAGTTACCTAAGCTAATGAATGAGTACTGGTTTATTCTATAACGTCATGTATGATAACCTGCTATAAATGATATCTGGTACTAGGGTATGTTATTGTCGGGTGGGTCCAAAGTGAAAGCTGCACCTGCTATTCAAGGTGGGGGATTTTAATGGTGCCAGAGGAAGTATGAGAAGGGTAGCATCCCCAGGTGAGTCATTTTCTCCTCCCAGAGACTTCAGCTAAGGTGCTGGGATGGGAATTGGCAAGAAGGGTTACAGACCTTGTGCATGTTTGGGCTTATGGAGACATTTTGGTTCAGATATGTGGAAAATGAAGTGGAGTTCCCATAATCTTCACCTAACAAAGTTGGTCACATGAAGGGGAAGCAGAGCATGCACATTGGCCATGAAGATTCCAGATTAGCTGAGGCCAAACCAATCTTCTTTGCATTCCTCATATCATGAGCTAGAACTGAACTGCTAATTCAGTGGATAACATCATTAAGTTCTCACAGGCTAGGTATTACAGAGGTCTAACAACACGGAAGTAGAGAAGGTCCAGCATTGTCAGATGACCAGATGCAGAGAGAGAAAATGAAATATCAAGTTGCTGACCTACTTTTGCTGAGACCCTTGACTGAGGTTTAGTGCTAAATCCCAGAGCCTCTGGGTGCTCTTTTGAGCAAGAACTCACTGACCATATTAGATGCATAGTGACGGATCTTTAAAAAAAATAAAAAATAAATTCAAATATAAAAATCTACTAGGAAGAGTGTTGGGAGGCAGTTATGTTTGGAAGAAAAGGACTGAAATTTTAGTCAATCCTGAAAAATGGAAAATAACTGATCACTTTCACAACATGAGGCCTATTGAATTGAGGGATTTTTGCTAGTCCTTAACTAGCAAAACTAGTCCTCCCTAATTTGTGGGGAGGAAGTGCCCTATACCTCAAATGGAAACAATCTGTAAAACCCTTCCTTGTTGTCCATACAAATTTGGAAATTGTATGTTCTCACAAACAGCAGAACTTCCTGACTGGATGTTGTCTCTGTGAAAAGCCAAACTAAATTCTTGCTTATCTATCCTCCACATTCCCTATAGCTTCATATCTGAACTTATCTTTGACCTTAACAGATTGGGCTGACCTTTGTTGTACATCCAGATGTATTTCTGTACTGCATTGCTTGACAACAACAACATCGTCACAACGATTAGGAACATTTGTAATATCCGTGAAATGCATCTGTCATGGACAGATCTACCGACAGAGCCACTAGGTGGAACAGTAGGGTTGGTAGGGTACACTCCCACCGGTAGAGATAGCAGTCAGTTTAGTTAAAGACTGCATGTAAATTATGAACCTTAGTCCAAACCTAGTCTTCTACCTAAGGAAAAAGTCCTCCTCTCACTCTGCTAGTCCCCAGTGGCACTCAGACTGGTCTTTGAACTAATTTATCTACTGGAAGTTGTGATGCTTTTTGTTCCTCATCTAGTAGTTGAGCTAAGTAATCATAACTATTTAATAAAAAGGGAGCATACCTGCTTTTGGTACAGAAAGAAGGCTGAAGGGAAAAAAAAAAAGACATTTCGAAACAACTGCCCTTGACGTTTTACAGGAAGGATGAACTAGGAGAAAATGTTTTCCAAGCACACTGGTCTGGAATTACCGACTGTAATTCCTTCATGTTATGGCTACCTAGATGGTTATTTGCTTACTCTCTGATTTATGAGAGACATTTCTTGTTAAACGTGTAAGTAGGTAAACAATTTGTAAAAGAGTGCATACAATATTCAGAATTCACAAATGCCAAGGGAGGCTAAAAGACAAAATCCTATATTCTTTAACCATCAAAACTTCTGAGTATATTCATAAGCCTTTAGGTAATCTTGAAAGGTCAACAGGATTTCAAGTTTTTGTTTAATGTAGTTAAAAGAAGCACTTTGGACTACTTTGCACCATTCAAGGCCCGGATTTATCCCTGGTTCCAAAAATTCTAACCCCACAGATAGCAATCCCTTTTTGCATTGGCATCTAGTCCAGTGCTCCAGCATCCCTGGCATTCTGGGGAGGTTCTCATGTTCTGGAATCTGCTTCCCTCTGCAAAGAAGTGCCAGCTAATATCCATCATTTCTGTGAGGACATCTTTCCTACCAAATCGGGGTGGGGGGCGAATGCCAAATTATCCAGAGCTGCATGAAATATCTCATGGCCTTTGAGTGTGTATTTTGTTGGCTGTGGGAAATTACCATTCCTTTCTTCTTTTACTCAGCCTTTAACCTTGACATCCCTGGACATATTTGACCTACTGATCTGGCAAACAATTTTTTGACAAATTTGATCTACTTTCAAACCTGAAAAGAATTGTCCTCTAAGGTAGTCTGGTAGCCAGCTCTACCTTAGCTTCCATGTCAAACAACTGGTTTGTTATTCATTAAGAAACACACACAAAGAAAAATTCTTTTGGCAAAATGATTAGAATTCACGGACTCTACCTCTCAATTCCAGATTATTTCCAGTTTGAATTGGAAGTAAAAATCTGGCTGGATCAGCTTTTACACATTGGATGTTTCTATACTTTCTACTGAGCATGTTTGATTCCCTGTTATTCAGTAAACTTTGAACTGCATTTCTTATTTTAAATCTAATCTACTTAAATGCATGTGTATTGTTCTTACACTCTGGTTCCACTTTGCTCTGCAAACCTTTTATCTGTTCAGGATTGAATATCCCTATTGTCTATGCAGTATTTATGTACATCTGGTTGTTTCAGATACATTGCAACAACAAATTATTCATGTTACAAAGAAAGCTTAATATAAATACCGCTATAAATATTATTGGGTATTGTTTATAGTTACATGCCTGGTTTCTATCTAGTTCTGTTGAAAAGAAAGAATAGGAATCATATTTAACAGGTGCCTGTGACATAAGCCTGAAGACTGTATAGTAAAAAATATCTGTCGTTTGCAGCAGTGTTTGTCCTCACTCTGAGCGCTGGTCTGATAAGGCAGGCTTAAATAATCACTTTCCCTTGTCTGGTTTTAATTAAAGTGACAGTAAGTAAACACTGACTAGAAATCGATCAGAATCAATGGCCTTATGGCAAACTGGTGGAGAAAAATCTAGTGCGTCAGTCAAAATCAGCCCAAAGAGCCAGTTTTTGGGTTGTTGTGTGGCCAGTGCCTGGAAGGGATGAATTTAGATCCTGTGAAACTAACAGAAAGAAGAAAAAGACCTTGACTCAGCAGATGAATGAGATGAGCTGATAATAGAGAAAAAGGTAATCCTAACAGTCTACCTGCCTGCTTTTGCCCTAGGACCCTTTCAAAAGAGGAACAAGTACAAAATGTTTTGATATCTGCTGTCCGATTTATAGCTGGTACAGCGACCGGAGTAAGGTTGTAGGCTTTGGGGTTTTTTTTCAGTATACACTTAGGCTAAAAAGGGCTGATGCGTATAAGCATAGGTCTAGTTGTTTTGCTGCCTAGTTCATTTAACAAAAAAATATTTTCCCTGTATCAGTCTTCACAATCATGCCCTAACTCTTCACTTAATACATTCCTTTTCTCCACTGAGTGTTTGACAACCACCAAGTAATTAAGAAAAATAACCTAGAACCGAGTTGCATGTGTCTCACGTTCTTACCTGCCTGGCCTCAGAAAAGTTTGGGTGATTTCGGTCAAGGAGAGCCAGAGCTCTGCCATTTGAATCTCTTTCTTTACTCAAGTCCCAAGACTTCCCTCCCCCTGTAGTGCTACTTAAACATTTCTTCCTGTCTCCTCCTCTGCTCAGACATAAGGTAGCCTATCTATTTCTGAGGTAGAATATCATGTTTGTCTCAAAGATAAATGAAGGTACGTTTCAAGTCTAATGATTGGATTATACTCCTTATCGAGGTACGTTGGTTTTTTTTTTTTCCCCCTTAAAAAAAGTTGGATTTTAATTTTATTTTTAATGCTTTTAATGTTAAGGAAATTACACTTCCGAGTAACTAGTTTGTAATTTGTGATCACGCGTGATTCTGATAGTGAAGGAATTTCATTACAGGTACGGTAAAAAGAGGAGAATGCATGTACATTTGCATGTCCATGTGCAGGTAAATAAATAGTAAACCACATTGATAACAGAGGCCATTATAATTTGAATAAGATTATATTCTCTCTAGGAGAGATAAAGGGTAATGAAAGACAATTCAAAGCTAGTTTGTTATTACTTCATCAAATACCTCAGCCTCAAGCTGATAAAATTCCCTTGTATAGCTCCCATGAGACATTAACTGCAATGATGCTGCCAACCATTTGTAGTGATCTCTAAAAACATTAATATCACTATTTAAATGAGTTTGTGATGTAGTATAACCGAGGGTAAAGCTAGAGGTGAAACTGCTACATAAGCTTTCATAAAACAACCACAAGTGTGTTACCGGGCATGACAAAATGAATTATTTTCACAACAGACAGGTGCTCCAAAGAGACTTTATAGACTTTTGCAGAAAGCAAGTTGGAAAGTGCCTTTCCAGGACAGTAACTTTCACTGTCCTCACCACCCTCAATAAAAGCCAGAACTTTTGTTTTCCTTTCTTTTCAACCAAGTAAGGAGTATCAGAGTCCCAGCTGTTAAGGAGTTTGACTCAGGTCTATTCATTCCCATCTTTCTCTGGAATTTTGTCATGTTTCCTCATCCTTAATTGTTATAAAAAACTCCTTTTGTGGCTCAGAGCCTGTGAAGGTTTGGGCAACTGTGCCCATGATTACCGTAACACTGTGCACGGTAATTAAGCAAAATTAAGCATACATGTTGGTCTCTGCCATGTAATGACTTCAGTGACTTTCTGCTCAAAGATGGAGAATTATCACAAGGGGTTCACGTCATTCAGAGAATACAAGTCAGAAGCACGCCATAGTTCTGCATCAGGGGCTTCACAGAGAAATGTGTTTAGATCCTTCATGTTACAGATGGAACATTTTTACTGTGTTAATCCCTCCCCTAGAACCAGAAACAGCCAGTTTTATATAGAATTAGGAAGTTGCTGGTACTGTTGACTTGCAAAATAACTTGTAAATCTGAAAAAAATTAATTCTCATTTTCTGAACCAAGGAAGTGATGGGGAAAACAAGACAAGTAGGGCAGCTGTTTGTCTTATTTTAGATCAAAATGTTGGTATACTTAAAAAAAAAAATAATTCATGCTTGACTACAGACTTATGTGAAAATCTTTTCATTGTAAGCCTGTTAACTGAGACTTTCTCAGGGGGAGTATTTCATTAACACTTGGAAAGAAGAGGCACAGAAGCAAAAAGTGCTGTTGTCACAGTGTGTCACTTGACAGGCTGTGAGGGAATTTAACATTCTTTGGTAGAAATTCAGTCCCTTCCAGGAATAGTCTGGAAAACCAAAGTAATTTTTTTAAGGGGTAAAATAGGCTGGGCTGAGGGATGGCCTAAGGCATGCACATCTTCCCCTTAATGTCTGGGTTTGTTTTTTTTCTTTAAAGAAATCCAAAAAGCAAAAAACAAAACAGGGTTCAGAAGCTTCTTTTGGAAGCTAACCCCATCAGTTACATGCTTGTACAGCACAAGGACTACCCTGGTCCAATATAAATAAAGAGCGAGTAAAATAACCTCTCCTCCACAAAGACTAATACTGTGGCTGCTGATCAGGATTTTGCCATTGGCCATGAACTTCAGTTAAGAAAACCATGGATATCCAAGTTAAAATCAGAATATTTTGACTTGAAATTTTATGTAGGAAATCAGGTTTGCTTAAAAATAATAATACTAATAAAACCCATGAAGAAACAAAGAAATATTGAAGAGAAATTATTAAGGTCTTTGCTAATTTAAAAAGAAAAGAAGAAATTCTTTACAAAGCTTACTGGAGTACTTGAGGACAATCTTCTAAAGACCTTTTATTGTCTGGTTTACTAGCTATCATCTAATTTCAGTGTTTGAAATAAAGTGCACATAATGCAAAGGAATGCTAGAAAACATTACTGAGTTGTATTCATACCCAGGTAAGGCAATTTTTCCTCTCTTCTTCTGCCCATCTATGATACCTGATCAGTAAAATAATTTAGACTGTGCTTAAATTTCCTTTCAAATGACAATTCTTACCGGCATCAAAAGTCTTTTGCCAGAATAAGGTAGAGGAGAACGTGACTGAATATGGAAGTTAACATGGTTATTCTTTGTTAGTATTATCACAAGAGGTTATTTTTCCCAGGAGAAGAGATATTACAGATGTTTAAGACTGTTCTGTTGATCTGATTTTCAGTACCCATTTTATAGACTTCCTCTTGGAATACCAGGTAATGTTGCCTATTCTTTTATTTTCCCTTAATTGGGATTTTTATTTTCCTAAAAGACAGAATTGCCAACACCCCTGGCATGGGCAGGGACACCTAACAGACCAGGTTACTCAAAGTGCCATCCAGCCTGGTCTTGAACACTTCAGGGATGGGATATCCACTTCTCAGGGCAACCTGTTCCTGTGTCTTACCACCCTCCGAGTAAAGAATGTCTTCCTAATATCTAATCTAAATCAACCTTTTTTCAGTTTAAAACTATTACCCCTTGTCCTGTTGCTACCCTCCCTGACAAAGATTCCCTCCCCATCTTTCCTGTGTGCCCCCTTTAAGTACTGGAAGGAACTCTAAAGTCTCCCTGAAGCCTTCTCTACTCCAGGCTGAACAGCCCCAATTCTCTCAGCCTGTCCCCATAGGAGAGATGCTCCAACTCTCTGATCATCTTCATCTCCTCTGGACTCGCTCCAAAAGGTCCATGTCCTTCCTATGTTGGGGGTTCCAGAGCTGGACACAGTATTCCATGTGGGGTCTCATAAGAGCAGAGTAGAGGGGCAGAATCACCTCCCTCATCCTGCTGGACACGCTTCTTTTGATGCAGCCCGGGATGCCATTGGCTTTCTGGGCTGTGAGCACACATTGCTGGCTCATGTTGAGCTTCTCATCAACCAACACCCCCAAGTCCTTCTCCTCAGGGCTGCTCTCAAGACATTCTCTACCCAGCCTGTATTTGAGCTTGGGATTTCCCTGACACATGTGCAGGACCTTGCTCTTGGCCGTGTTGAACTTCATGAGGTTCACACAAGCCCACCTCTCAAGCCTGTCCAGGTCCTTCTGGATGGCATTGCTTCCCTCCAGCATGTCAACTACACCATGCAGCTTGGTGTCATTGGCAATCTTGTGAGGGTTCTCTCAGTCCCACTGCCCATGTCGCTGACAAAGATGTTTAACAGCACTGATCCCAATACTGATATATAGTCTCTTTCTCATATCCAAAATAAACAGTCACTAAAAAAATCTGGTTGCCGTGAAATGGGATTTTCCACTTCCAATCTGTTCTTTGCTTGTCCTTTTACAATTATCAAGTGGCTGAGAATATTTCAAACAATACAGTAAGTGCTGCATGATTTTTGTATTCAAAGCTGTCCCTTGTTCAGAGCTTACAAAATAATGAAGATAAGAAGTGAAGTTGCAGAGAACAGCTTTCAGTAATAAACATTATTTTCAAAGTTGTGGTTTCTTACAAACGTCATACATATTCTTCATAGTGCTTTTTTTTTTTTTTCCCCTCCCTCCTCTGTTAAAAGCAGTTCTAACATAATAAGCACTGGGCGAATAAAATACATGTCCAGCTCTTCAAGGACTGATATTTCAATCTCTGTCATACACACAGGCAGACTTAAGAGCTTACTTGTCAAGATTGTTTCTGTCAGCAACAGAATCGCATCCTTCTGTCAAAGACATGTTGTGCCAGGACTCCGGCAGCATCGACTGCTCTTTTTGCAGCAGAGAGGTGACAGTTGCTCTGCTTTTCCTTTATTTCCAGGCTACTCAAATGAGAAATGACTGCTAAGCGGCAGTGCTCTTCAATGCAATATGTTTAAGGATATGGGCCTGACCCACCCAAGGAACAATCCCTACTGCATGAAACAAAAGGAGAAATAGAAGACTCCTACAGGACATATCTTAAAATTCCACCAAACCAAGATTAATTTCACCCTGCACGAGTACCTCAAGGTGCATTACATAAAAAAGACACATCTCTTGTATAGGAAGTTGATCAGTCCACTAATATTCATGCTATGCAGAGTTAAAATTTATGTTATGACAATTAGCAAAATGATTATTTTCCAGTAGGACATAACAGAAAGCCATACCCATACACAGCTCCGTCCTCAGGGAGATAATCAGTAAAATATTTCTATTCATCACAGCAAGAGCAGAAGTGGGCGCATAGTTAATACCAAACGCCAGGAGAGAGGAATTAACAAAAATATTTACAATAGAATCGCCTATCACCTTTGTAAAGATTAGGCTAGAAACCAAAGATTAAAGGATTGAAATTTCAGCCATAGAGAACTTCAAGAAATTTGTCAGTATGACAGATCATACTTTCTAATGGTTTATGACTTATTAAAAAAATATTTCACCTTCCCATGACAAAACACTCACGAGGGTGAAACATGCAAGCCATTCTTAATTCGTTGAGAGAATGTCTCAATATTACTCTTCAGAAAACTGTGTTGTGATGCAGATGGAGTGAGAAATGATTTTTTTATATTTTCCAACAGAGCATCACGTCCTAGCAACTTTGGGCTGGAAAAAAGAGAAAGGACTTGGGTGGCTCAGTGACAAGATTAAAAAGAAAGGCTGAGATCAGCCTCAAATCCAACCCAAACTGGAGTATGGATCTGTGTCCCAAGGCAGTCCTAAGGAGTCCCTTATTCCTCAGCTGAGGACCATTCCATCTGCTTGCTTGCCTTTGCTGTTTTTCTCAGAGGTACAGCTCTGGAGAGAGAAGGCAAAGTGCCTGTGGCCAGTTGCTTAGGGCACCTTGTGGGATAAGGGCAGCAGAAGACCTACTCCTCCCTATAACGAAGCCCTTCTGCTTCTGTGAGCTCCCTAAATATGAGTCGCTGTGTAAACGATGAGCACCTATGCCAGACATGCTTTAAAAGGAAAAAAATTGAACACACCATCCACATGTGAAGAGCTTATCTCCACATCTAAGTGCAGAAGTGGATTTGTGAATCCCAGTCCCACAGCTGCTAACACTGGGTTTTAGAGAGGCACCCATGTACCTGGAAAACTAGCTTAGATTTCTGCATTTCCTTTCCCCCTGGTGCAGCCATGACAGTCCACGTGCTACTAAAACCCTTCTTCTGGGAGATCAAGGATCGGGCTGAGGCCTGTGCTTCCCGCTGCCAAAAGCGGGGCCCTGCAGGTAGGGGCTGTTTCACACATTGACCTTGATTGATGCTGCACTGCAAGGCTGTCACAGCTGGTTTTAGTGGGACTATTAATGGCAACTTCAGAAAACACTTATGAATCTTATCCCCAGCTGGCGATGGGGCTTTCACAATAAGAGATGGATCTGCAACATCAGCACAGATCCACATTTTCATCAAACAGTTCAGATGTTTTTCATATTCAGCTTTTTCTTTCCCATTGATCTGCAAAGCTTGGTTGCACACACAACTTTCCAGATTTTATGGAGATTCAGCTCTAGCACCTCACACTCACCCTTCGAGTCTTCGCGGGGATAATACTATGTATTTTCCACAATGTGAAAACAAAAGGCTAAATGTGTGTTTTAATGGCCCAAATAAGTGGTATTGCGTTATTCTTTTGAAGAGTTTGTTCCCTGGGGAATAGGTTGGGTGAAGATTTTCCAGTCATATCCCAGACCTTCTTAAAATCACAGCAGATATAATCAGTTTTTCAAATGCCCTTTATACCTGTCAAACTAAATAAGATTACAGATTTGTCTGCTCACAAAAGTGTGATGTCATATAGTCCCATTTGCTGCAGTTCAAGTCATTATCTATCTTGTCTGACAGTGCAGTGTGCATGATCTGCAAGATCAATGTTGGCTTTGTTAAAGGGGAAAAACCAAATATGACGGCTGCTGAATTCTCAAATGGAAAAGCAGAAGTCAAGACGCTACAAACCATGGTTGTCCCTGTATAAGTTGAGACAGGTGATTTCCTCATCAGCAAGAGGCAGCTAGTTTAAGGCAAGTACCAGGAAGCACAATAGGAGAGGAGAGCACTGGAGGAGCTTAGCTACATGTGCTTCATTCGCAGACTGATAAGCAAGATCAAAGCAGCGAGTGGCAGAGAAACTAGCACGCCCATTTTTGCACAGATAACCATAGCTGCTCTTAACCCATCTCTCAGGGCATCCCTTGGGGCACCGTGCTTTCGAGTACCAACATTTCCCTCCGCTTCACTCCCACACTATATATACCTAGCTGCAGGAGACAACTGACTGGTATACAGCATCCCTGCCAGCCATAAGCTGCAGGGCTGTAATTTGGCTGATAGAAGACAACTGGAAAGACTAGATTCAAAGGTGAAGAGGTTGAAATGCTTTTAGGTGGAAGATCTAAGCAGCAAAGGAGTTTTTCATGCACAGAAGAAATGAGAGGGTCTTGCAGCATATTGCTTTCTGATGAACAGTTCTCCATAGATGTGCCTGAACTGAATCTCTCAGCCTGAATTTCATGAAGCTGTGAAGAAATTCATAAATACACCGAGCTGCCAAATCTCTTCATCACTCAGGGCCTGTTCCATCCTCTAAAATTTAGCTTTTTCATTTGTTGCCAATTATGTCATATCCTATTCCCCTACGAAAAGCCCTTTTTTTTTTTTCTTTTTGGTTTGGTTTGTTTTGTTGGTGTTTTGTCCCAGATATATCAATGATGTTTTTTACCAGCTGACCTGCTCTCAGGCAAAGAACATTGTAAAATGTCACTGTCTGTTTCTGTAAGCTTTCTTTGGCTAGTGTGGTCTAAGATTTCAGTGGAAGCCTCCATCTTGGGAGGGGGAAAAAGGCTGGGCTAAGAACCTGAAAAGCAAAATTGCAGGTCCTTAACTGGAAGGAGCATCCATAGAAATGCCATGCTGACTTTGCTTAGTGCCCTTCAAATTTTTCTGGGCAAACCTTTTCAAGGGAGGAAAATTTTAAGAATTTTGCTAATTGTTTGCAGTGACTTCTTACCACTTACTATATACATTTAATGACACAAGCCAAAGAAGTATTGCTAGTTAGATGACAAAATGAAAAAGTAGGAAAAAGACTAAACAGAAATAAAAATATTGAGGCATATAATCTTTAGGAAAAACATTGAGAATATAGCTACATGTTTACAATCAAAATTATTTTGTAGAAATAACTCATAAGCTCGAGATAGGCACAGATTCACAGGGAGAAAAAAGTGACTCCTAGGTTTTCCATTGTTAATGCCGACCTATTCTGCCTGGATAAATTGCTAAACTTAAATCCCACTGTCTCTTTCTCTCTCTTTCCCCTGTTCTTTCCATATTTATGTTTGACATAAGCATCTTTAAGAATTGCAATATTAGGGAATCTATTGGCATAGATTTATAATAGGTGAAAAATGACACAAAGTTTGGCTCAAACACCCAGAAGAAAACACTAAGGAAGTCCTGGTTTTTAATGTAGAGAGCTCTGTGTCTGTTTTGGGGCAGAATTCTGCCTGTATAGTTGATTAGCAGAGCTTTAAATGAGGATGCCCTGCTTTGAACTGGGATGCTCTTCATCTATTTTCTTAGAGACCAGAGTATTCCTAAACCAGCTTGGCTCATCTGTTTCTACAAATAACACTTTATGAGTGCTCAGATACACTTGACTAGGCAGAAGGGAATCTCTTAATTCCTGGTATTCAGTATGGACTTGGCTATTTTACAGTGCATTAACCATACAAAATGTTTTATTTATTTTGCTGTCAAAAAAAATGTATGGCCTGCCAACTTTATTTCAACTTCACTTCAAACTAGCTTCACCCTTGCATGTGACTTTCTGACAGTATTAATCTCACAGGCTGTATGTACCATAATATACGTATTTCTGGATGTTAAACTCTGGAGTGCAATTCCAATTTTCTTACTATACACTTGTGAAGGTTTTCACCAGAAATCACGCATGAGCTACAAGCTTGCCTTCCATATTCATTATTGAAATCATATACCAGGTTGCTTACCCCAAATTTCTGTCTCCTGTTCTTCTGAAGAATTTTATATACACATATACATGTATACACACACACACAGAGTGTTAAATTATCATTGTCACTTAATTTAATAAACTCCAAAGCTGCTACATGTCTCCTTGACTTTTCTATCTTTGGAGGCAGAACAGGAACAGGTAAGGAATGCTTTCTATGTTAAGTTTTGGCATTTTTTCCTTGTACTCGAATATTTAGCAGTTAGTTTCAGGGACTGATGATCTTAGTGTTCTATTCCTATAAATGGGACAATATGACAAATGTCAAAAAGGTAGAGTGACAAAACCGCACCAGAAAACCTAGCTGCTGACTGAAATACCATATGCGAAATTTCTGAGCAAAGATGTCCTTCAAACAAACTTGATACCGAAACTTCTAGCCTTTCTTTGCCAAAATGATTATGAAAGCAGAAATTTCAAACATATCATGACAAAATCACCTTTTTTCCCTGTCCCAGTTGCCATTATTAGCTTAAGGGTACGTTTTTGAGGGTGGCCAGAGTGGAGGGAAAAAAAAAAAAAAATCCAAGTTATTTCATCATCTAACAATACACACTGGAGCTTTGTGACATTTTCGGTCATGTTTAAGAAAGTAAAGGGACACAACATTGTTTTCATAGGAGCTTGACCATGGGGCCCATAATCTCACCATAAGTCAATGGGGTTTAATTGTACCAAAGAACTAAAGCCATAGGTGCCCAACTGATTCGGTAGCTATATTCATGCTGAGATTGTTTAAACGTTACTTCTCCTTAAATCTGGCACTTACTACCTTCCAGCGATTACCCTCCAAATAGAGTCAGAAGCACAAAACCCACAAGTTCTTCAATAGAAAGTGATCTGGCTTAGCTGCAACTCATCTTACATGTTCTTGCATGCCTCATCTACCTCCCTGTATCAGAGGTGAGGTAACCAACTCGGCTGCAGACCAGTAACAAACAATTCTGAGAGACAAAGAGATAGAAGAGGGATAATGTTGTTATTGAAGGAGTATCCTGCTTCTACAGCTATTTTTCTTTTCCAGAGATTACATGCTTTGCTGTTTCTAATTTTGAAAGAAAAACGAATTTAGTCTGCAACTTAAAGGCATACAAAAAAGCATACTAAGTATTAAAAAAAGGAAAATGTAGCTTCCTTTTACTGGATTGACTCCAAAATGTACTCATGTTGGGGGTGGTGGTGAGGCATTCATTAACAATTTTGTCAGGTGCACATATTTTAGAATAGGTGTTCTACTGATGTAAACACTTAAGTCAATGAAGTTTCATGTTCATGAAATAAAGCTATAATTAATGAAAGTTCAAATTCAAATGTGCAATTGCAAGAGATTACTAAAAAGAAAAAAAAAAAGTCTGGCAAAATGCAAGCCACCCCTAACTCTATGATCAACAGGATTGCGTTAAGTCACTCAGTCATGCTAATTCATCCAGTTTTATTAGTAGCTCTTCATTAACAGTCACACTCTGTGTAATTATGCAAATATCTCTGAAGAAAAAAAGTGTTCATTTCAAACCTGATTTTTAGTTCTGGGGAAGTGTAACAACATATGTTTTTCAGATCCTGAAAGGTACCACCTATGAATATACCACCACTAATGGCATTTCATTAACTTAAACCAAACATTTTCCTAGCATCAGTGTGGCTCAACCTTTTTGTGTACGTGACTCTAACTTTGACCTAATGCTGAAGTTCACTCTTCCCTGCGGAGGGGGTTGAACTTAGTGAAATTCTTTCTATCCTTGATTATTCTACGGTATCTCATTACTTAGGAGATACTCTGCTGTATTTGAATCTCCAATTTTGGGGAACTGAATTGGCTTTCTGCTTGTAAATGTACAGCCTTTCCTTACATACCAAGCGTGTTTGGGATGTGAAGCCAAGTAACAAAAGAGAAGCAGTGGTGTTGTCTTCCTTTGGAGAAAGATGGTGTGCGGAGGAGTCCTCCAGTGCAGGACTGAAGGCTTTGCCCTACCGAACCACCTGATGTGCCAGACTTTTCCCTTCTGTGCACAGATACGGTGCTGTTTCATGTACAAAAGAAGAAAGCACTTGAGAGTTCTGAGCACAGTAGATCAGGGATCAAGAGGTATCGAATGATTTAAAGAACAAGACTGCTTCTCTAGGTACTTGATTTGGGGAACAGTCAAATCAGAGGCATTTCAGAACTGACTCTGAAAACTTTGAATCTGCAGAGATTTGCTGTCTCTGCTCAGTGATGCACAGGTCACCAGCCTACACACAGCCCGTAAGATGTGTGTGAGAGGTGACATCAAGTGTTTGTGAGCCCTGGCTGGATCCATCCAAATGCTGGAGCTCAGAGTCTGCTCAAAGATCAGTGTCTGGTACATTGCTGACTAGGGGAAGAAAAAGGAGACACGAAGATCATTTACTGTCAACTGGTTAGCCCTAAAGCAATCAGTCATGTGCCCTACAAGAACCTCCAGCCTACTGCAGCCTTCTTAGATCCCACATAGAATCACAAATCACAAGGGACAGTGAACAAATCATGCATGTGTGGTTCCACTTCAATACAAAGTCATCCTTGACATCCAAAGGTGTTCCCGGAATCGTTATGTTGAAGTATTGTTCCTAAAAATGCAGTTTCTCCTCTGTTTGTCCCTTGAGACTGGCTGTGACCATTACTCAGTCCATTCAAAACTGAACCTCAGGAACAGCCCAAGCAATTCTAATTAGCACCAAGACCAAAAATAAACATTAAGTTTTCTCTCTGCACTTTTCCTTTCCTATACAAAAATGCAAGAGAGCTTAACACCATAATTAGCTATTCTGCTCACTGAACAGCTATGGGATCAGGTTCAAGACTGACTTCATTTTTAAGGAAGGTTTGGGTGTGTGGGATTTTCTTTGTCTGTAATAGGGAAGGTAAGCACTGAAGTCCGGACCACAGCGAATGGAAGAACAAATCTTTCTGCCCTGTTGTGGGAGCGTCAAGAGGAGTGGAACTTCTTTTAAGAGAGGATGCCTGAATTATAGGTGCAAGAGTGTTAAGTGAGCCGTATGACTGAATCAAAAATGGGGTACTACATGGACAAAACCATGAATCTGAGGAATCTCCTCCCAACTCTGCATCTAGTTCTGTATGTGTTCATCCAGATACCCAACTGCCAAATATTGCTATGTGTCAGATATTTGAAGTTATTTGCCTCTTGAATTCGGCTGCCAACATTATTTAACGAATACATTTTTCATCTTATAAGTCACTAAGGAAAAGAGCTGTTTCCACTTAGGTCATTCTATTTCAGTGTCTTAGGACAGTATCATGCACAAAATACACACTCACTCTTCCTCACCGCCACGAGAAGGACCAGTGCATAGCAGTAAATTCAAAAATAAGTGAACACATTATTATTATAAAGACAAGATTAACATGAAATGCTATATCTCTGGGCACGTGCACACATATACTTCATTGCCCTGTGATCTCACTCCTCACAAAAAAAACAAACTGTTTAATTCTGATTTTTAAAGAGCAAAATCATTTGCTATATTGAAACAGCCCATTCATCACATAAAGCATTTGATTCTGTCACCTCAAGTACTTGTTAAATCACTTCCAGCTGCTACAATCAAGGGCTAGGTACTTCCAAGGTCTGACACTTTCTGAGCTCTATTACACCTTTAAGTATGATTCTTCAATCCAATTCTAGCCTTCATAATAATCAAGTGCCCACTCCACTTAACTTCAAGGCAACTGGGGAACCTGGAATTCTCCATGTATGCCTGTATCTGATTTTCAATCAAATCTCTTCAACCCAAGACTGAAAGCTCCTGAATATCAGCTAAGTATTAAAATGGCATCATTTGCAACTGCAGCGGTGTCATCAGCAGCACTTCCATTGTTAAGCTCCTGTTTCTCCCAGGTCCAAAGCAGTATGTTTAGACTGAAGCTGAAATTAAATATACAAGGCAGAATTTAACTGCAAGCATGCACAGTGCTTGCTACATAAGCAAACTTTGTCTTGTCACACAATTTAGTTATGTGGGTCTTAACTAACCTGCTGCATGTTGCTCAATTATGCTTTGTGTGCTTACAAATGGGGGTGCCACGTACACTGTAAATGCTGAAGCTCAGAGGTTAGTAGGAAAGGGTGACTCGGGCTGCTAGTGTGTTGCTTGTAATACTAACCTGACGGTTGAAACACTAACATGAATCATTCCAAAGGAAGCATCATTGTACACAGGATTTTTTTCCGACTTCTGTTGCATGAACTGGAAGAATACCTATTGGTTTTCCTTTTCTTTCTCTCGGAGCATTAGCTCTTGTCCACCTCAGGGGTCAGGCACTTAGATGCATTATTGCACAGCGATTCCTGAGACCCTGCAACTGTTAGTATGACAGGGGATACACACAGATTACTTGAATATCCCTGTCCCCTGCATCCTTGATCAGCGTCGCCTGTATTTGCCTGCTTGTGCAAGCCTGCAGTTGAATAGCCCTGGCTGTGTTTACTTTTTCTTCCAAAGAAAAAGCAAAGATTTCTGTTATGACAACCTGTAGAAGGAAACAGCAAGAAAAGTAGCACAGCCACACAGTCCTCCACAGGTGCCGACTAAAGAATCCCAAAGAACTCTTCTTCTGACAGAAGAGGAAAAACTGCCACACTAGAGAACACATGACATCTGGCCTCCCTTTCTGTAGTGCCAGCTAGTAAACTGTTGAAATATTTATCCCTCTAATAAAAAATAAATAAATTTAAAATCCCAGATCCTAAAATACCCCTCCCAAGAGCAGTAGCCCAGGACAGACCTTGTGCAGCTCCATTTTTTGTGGGTTTATGTTCTGTGTTTGGGTTCTTTCATCTAGTAAGGCACAACGGGAATTTTAATTTTGTTCTTGTTACTGACTCATTCTTCCAAAAATTTTGGATATTAATTGTCTAGGGGCTAAGAAAACTGAGGATCCCACTGTAGTCTTTCCATGAGAGGGAGACTTGTGGGACCCTGTCTGCTTTCTTGAAACTTTCAGGGACAAAAAATGTCCTTAAAGCTGTTCCTCTCTGCAACATGGTTAAAATTGGGCGGTGTACTCAACAGTTATTAGCAGGGGCAGACAGATAGGACATCAAAAGCTTAAGCTTTCCAGATCCTAAAAAGGGTCTTATGACTTAAAAAGGGTCAAAACATACTGACTTGCAGAAGCTGTTTTATTTGGCTATGGGTAAGAGCACAAAGGGTTGCTTTTTTTTGTTTAGTGTGCCAGTTACACTATTCAGAACACTTCAGAAAGTTCTCTTGTTTTTCCTGAAAGGTTTTTGTTTTTTTTTAAAAAAAAAAACCCTCTCCATTTCAAAATGCCATATTTTTATTTCCGTATAGCAAAATCTTCAAATTCTTCCAACAGAATTGTCTCAGTAGCTTAGCTACCTAAATACTCTTGGACAGACTTAATTAGACATCAGAAGTGATTATATGAAACATTTTTAAGAAAGAGGATTGTTTCCTTTATTTTCAACCACACTCCCATACTCCACTCTGAGTGTTACATGCAAAGCTGAATACACAAAGGAAGCACACAGCAGCTAAAATTCAAGGTGTCGAAGAACACTATCAATATTTTTTTGGATTAAAAGCTTCCTGTGTTACGTCAGAAAAGCACCCAAAATACTCTTAAAGCAAATGTATAAAATAGGGCACTAAAAAGTTGCCTGGAAAAAAATACCCAACTTAAAATTGATTGGCATTCAAACTGATTCTGCTTCTGCTGAAAAGGGTTGTGCTACTGACTTCAGGAGGGGTAGGAGCACACTCAGTGTCCCTTTAATCCTTTCAGACAAGGAGCTGGAAATTCCAGATGCAGCACTCCTTGCTGTTAATGGGCACACAAAAGCTGTTTGGTGACAGTAAAGAGAAAGAAACAAGGGATATGGACACCATGAAGCATAGATGAGAAGACCTAAGGTTTGACACAGATGCATTGACTGCTGCCCTGAAAGAAAGGGGAAAAAACAAAGCAATATAGCCTTTTCTAGTCTAGTGAATGAATAAATAGAAGATGACAGAAAGTCTTTTGGATGCTTATGAATGTCAAATACTTTTAAGTGGCTGCCTTTCCTTGTCACTTAACATTAAAAAGCCATACAAAAATACACTTATGCTCAGTCATTTGGCTAGGGACATAAGGCTTAGCTGACTTCTAACTTCAATATCGATTAGATACAAATGTTAAGGTTGCCCTCTCTTTTAAAGCCCCCCTCCCCTTGCTAGTTTATCTTTGTATAGTTCTTCCAACATCTGTGTGTATTACTTAACTAGATTAACAAGTAGAACTATAAATTAGTCCCAAAAGAAGTCCTTTCAAATTCCAGATCTGTTGTTTATTATTTTTTTTCCTTCCCCAAAAAGGTGACTAATGGATATATACATGAATACATTTCTACGGAAGGTTTTGAAAACCAATCATAGCATTTTGCCGGTGAGTAAAAACAAAACAACCCAACAAGAAGTGAAAGCATCTAATCCTTCCCAACTAGAGATATAAATTTTGCTTTCTAAACACAAGAAGTAACTGATCAGAAAAAAAAAAAAAAAAAAAATCACTATTGTTTCCCATTCTTCCATTAAAAATTTCCATGCTTTCATTCATGCTAAAATTTAAATTAACTCTTTGGTGACTATTCACAGGCTGAGTGAGCAGGAATAGGTGGTCCTAATCAGAACAGGAATAAGCATCAAAGGCCAGAAAGCCTATAATAACATCAAGCAGTTGGAACAGCGGTTGTCTGTGAAATCTGGTTCTAATTCTAACGCAATAGGTGAGGAAACCCAGAAAGAAACCAAACAGTACTGTTTGTACCAATAAGGAGTTAAAGTTTTCCTGCTTGTAACAGTGAATTGTGTTATTGCTAATTAGGGAAAGAAATTATTTTTATCTCCTTCGCCTGTGCCAAGCAGGCATAGTTCAGCTGAACCATTCAAATCTTTCTCTGTCACTGCTTCCCCCCCGCAACACTCCCACCCTTCCAATTCACCCACCTGCATGAGCAGATGCTTTTCCTCTTGCCACTCAAACTCATCTCTGCAGTGTGTCTATATCAATACCTTTATACTAAAATTAAATCCCAACAAAGAGTTAGGTGTTTGGATAGCTGCTAAACACCATTTCAAAGTGCCATTTCAAAGCCACTTTAAAAGAAATCCCAAACAAACAAAAAACAACCAATGTACCAAAAAAAAAAAACCCACCCCAAAACCCCACCACTTCTGGAGACCTCCTATTACTGAGAGTTTTAGACTAAGGAGCAACGTTCACAAGGTTTTTAAAGGGATAGACACAAAACCCAAGCCTAACTGTGGTCCTGAACAGATATGTTTTTTCAGAGCATTATCATATTATAAAGCGGTATTAAATGCACAGCAGGATGGTAGGATGAACTCCCCATGGCCATGTTACTCTTTTCCCTTTCCAACAGGTTTCCATTAAAACATGGTGCCTTAAACTCAACTTCTTTGCTTGAAATTTATCTGATTAAGTCAACTGAATTGCATTTTTAAAGGTTTTTTTCCTCTGTGTCACTCTGGGTTGAGTTCAGCTACATACAGTATAGAGAGGGCAGGGCAGAAGATCACCACTGACATGGCACGTCTGGCTGCTTGGCACATACATAAGAGATTTGGAGGTGTAGGTAAACAGTGATGACAAAGAATTCATCACAAAAACAACTTGCTGGCAGTACTGAACTGAGAGGTAGCAAAACCAAAATTCAGTTGTAAAGATTTATGAAATAATTTCATAATAGTAACATATGAAACTAATGAAATAGCAAATTAAATTCAGTGCACATGATGAAAAATAAGCCATCTCCTCATCTCACAGTGATGGTATGCTAGTTATTACCATTAAGGAACAGGATCTTGGAGCTATTTTAGCTAGTTCTGTAAATATGCCACCTCAGAGCTTAATAGGGATCAAACAAGCATGTTTGAATGAATGCTAAGAACCAGTAGGAGAGAAACTGAACAAACCAGAAAACATCCTCATGACACTGTATAAATCCACTGTGCATGCACATCTCAAATCATCTGTGCAGTTCTGGTGTCCTCTCTCAACAAGGAGATCACAGAATTAGAACGTCACGGCAGGAAGGCAATAAGGACTAGCAAAGGTTGCACAGCTTCTGTTAGGGAGAGATTCAACAGTATTCTTTGGAAAGGAAGAGGTGGCAGAGAGACGGCAATAAATATCATGAAAGGCACAGCCCAAGTGACTAGGCAGTCATTGTTCACAATTTCTCAGCTTGATGTGGGGTTTTTTAGTGATTTTTTTTTTTTTACCCCTCCCCACAAAACAAGTTATTCCCTGGCAGAAGACATCGGTTTTGTTGTTTTTCTTTTTTTCTTCTCCTTACATTAATTTGTCTAACCCCTCTAAACTTTTTCTCATTTTTAGTCAGAGGCTATTAAAACAAAGATGCACAACCTCAGGCTCACGAATGCCTGAATCATCTGAGAGGGGGCAAAACAGGGGACACATTAGTAGGTGCTTCGTCATTCATGGCCATTGCCACAGAGTTAACACCAGGCCAGAGGGAGCCTCCGTTTTTCACTAAGAATGAGATTCCCAAATACTCATGTACACTTTCTGAAAGTTGCCAAATACGTGGATTGCATGAAAATAGGCATGTGTTAGCAAGACTATATCCAACTGCCAAACTCTATGAAGTTTTAATGTTTCTTGGGGTTGGGACAGGTAGGATCGGAAGAGTGAGAAAGTGCCTTCTAGGTCAAGTTTCCTTTAATAACAAAGAGATTGGAAAATGATGGACTCCCTCCCAGGCAGAAAAACATCAAGTTTTTTAGACTTTCCACTGCACCAACTGGTGGGACACGCCATATGAAAATCACAGATCTTGTGAAAGATGTTCTTATTTGGTAGCACACTACCATGCTGTAAATAAAAGTAGAAAGTGCAATACAAGGCAGAGAATCAGGCACTTGAGTTCAGAAATACTAATAAAAGGCTAGAACAATGTTATGAAGGGTGACTCTTCTTGGAGAGGGAACAATCAAATATTAAGAAAAGTTAAAAAGTGGTTTTGATCTAGTCTAGTTACACCCCTGGAGAGACTTCAGTTATGGGTAAGGCCATGTTGGAGCAGGTGTACTTCTGAAGGGACTGTGGCCACGGGTAGGGCTGCTCTGGAGTTGGTATATCTCTGAAGGCATTGTGGCCCACGGATAAGGCCATGCTGGAAGAAGTGCACCTCAAAGCAACTGTGGCTGTGGATAAGTGGATGCTGCAGCAGTTATACCCCTGAGGGCATAGATAAGGCTCCACTTGGAGCAGGTCCGACTCTAAGAGGCTACAGTTTGGGAATAAGTTCAACCTGGAGTAGGGGTAAGGGGAGGAGTTGATTGCAATGTTAAACCCTATAACCTTGCCCAAAGGGGCCAGGGATGGAGACTGTAATGCAAATCTTTAAATTGTTGTAACCCCTGATTTGAGTTGCCTGTTATAGGAATTACTGTAGCAGGAACCATCTGAACCAATGGAGGACAAGCCTTAGAAGAAGCAGTGCAAGTGCAGCATTGACCCAACCTAGGCTGGCTTTGGTGCCCAATAACTCCACACAACACATCACCTCTCCTGTCCTGAGTGACCACCATAACAGACGGAGCACAAAATCATGGACTAAATGAATTCAATGGACATTTTGTGGACATTTTATAGGGGTGGTCCACAGACTAAGGGAAGGATATCAGTGTCTTATATCAAAGAATGGGAAGGGAGGTGGTGGTTATTGAGGTTGTACTGGGTAGTATAGGACCTGAATATGACAAATATGGTATGGAATAAGAGGTGGAGAATGTGCTGGGACAGAGTTAATTTTCTTCATAGCTGTTAGTATGGTCTATGTTTTGGATTTTTGCTGAAAACAGCGTTGATAATACAGGGGTGTTTTTGTTATTGCTGAGCAGTACTTAACACAGAGTCAAGGCCTTTTCTGCTTCTCACACTGCCCCACCAGTGAGTAGGCTGGAGGTTCGCAGAAGCTGGGAGAGGACACAGCTGGGAGAGCTGACCCCAGCTGACCCGAGGGCTATTCCATACCATGTGACATCATGCTCAGCATATAAAGATGGAGGGAAAAGGCAGAAGGGGAAGATATTCAGAGTCTTCCCAAGTAACCATCACATGTGGTGGAGCCCTGCTTTCCTGGAGATGACTGAACGACAGCCTGCTGATGGAAAGAAGTGAATGAATTCCTTGTTTTGCTTTGCTTGCACGTGTGGCTTTTGCTCTACCTATTAAACTGTCTTTATCTCAGCCCATGAGTTTTCTCACTTTTACTCTTCAAGTTGTCTCCCACATCCCACTGGGGGTCAGGGAGTGAGTGACCAGCTCTGTGGTACTTAGCTGCTGGCTGGGATTAAACCATGGCAGATCTCTTGATCAGTGGACAATGGACATTGTGCATCCATTACATTAATTATTTCCTGTGTTCAATATGCATAGATTTTTTAATATAAATTTTATTAACTATATAATCAGCTGAAAAGAACTAAACCCATTAAAAGACAATGACTTTAGCTGTACTCTATCTTTCTGAGAAGAACAGGAAGGGTGCAGACCTACCTGTCTCACTACTGAGCTAGGGGAGCGTGCACAAGCCACCTCCCTGGAACATTGCTTTCTGCCTTGGTTTCTGTTCTGCAAAATAAAGTTAATTATACATTTCTCCCTTCATTTTTACAGAGCCCTTTGAACTGCACTCCTGAAAAGCCATTGAAGAGCAAGGCATTAGAGATCAAAACCAGACTAGAACTGCAAACACAGATCCATCATCCGTGAAAGTTTTGATTTGGACCTCAACTTCACACTTTGCTCCTTTCTATCAATTGGGCTGGCTGAGGATGTAAATATCCCCACGAGCCTCAAGAAGGTTCAGATACAAACCTGAAGGTGAACTTTTTTGTCTCCTGCCCTTCTTTTTACTTTAAAGCTCATCTCAACAGCAGTCTCCTGCACGTGATACATTCCCATTGAAGTGCATATTTTCTGGTGTAATACCAAGCACTTCAAAGCACACTCCCTTCTTTCTTCACTGCTCATTGGCTTCATCGGTGAACAGCAACTAAGTTGCTAGTATTATGTCTGGCTTCTTCTTCGATACAACATCAAAGGGACATATGTATATTTTAAAGAATTACAACTAGATCTGTGCAAAACTCGCCTTACAAGCCCCAAACCTTAGTAGTATGTTTGTATCTTCACCTTTCTTTATATTATCCATTTCATGCTCTGTGTTAGGATCACAGAAAAACTGTTGATAGAACAACCCCAATTATCCCAAATAAAACCGAGATACTTTAAAGGCTCAGATAATGAAGGATGTCCTTGGTGTGCACAGGCACTGGGGAGACTAAGTTGTTTCAGTTAAGAAGGAATGCCAAAATAATCGCACAAATAATACATGCCTGAAGTTTGTTACATGCTTGGTTTCCTTCCTTCCTACTCTGTCTGATGTGTATTCCCCCAAGTTCTCTCATTCTCTCCAAATCATTTGCATGACTACCCTGCCTCCCCGAAATAACAACACAAAAGAAATCCTCACTCCACAAAAAAACCCCACATAAACCATTTGAGAAGCTTTTAAACATACACTTGACATTTTTGAGTTTAGTGATGCAAGTGGATGTTTTTGCTGAAGTTGTTTACCTAGAGGTACTTTAGGTGCCCCCAATTCCTGGGTCACCATGCAGTAGCCACTGTTCTCTCCATCTTTCATGTACTCATCTTCCCAATACCCCATGGGAAGTCAAGAAGTGCTATTATCTCTGGTTTATAACCAGAAAAATGAAGAAAAGAGAAGCAAAAAGCGTGGTTTCCAAAAGTACTTCAGATCCTAAATCACTTAACCCCTCATTACAAGCAGTACTGTGCTGTGCTCCAGTAATAGTATGGATAAGCCAGCAGCCTTTTCTATACGGCTCACTGGAACAGAGTGCTCCTCTGGGGAGCAGCCTACGCGCTGTTTCTGGAAAAAGAAATGTTAGATGTGTTTACATATCACTACACCTAAACCAGAAAGGCCTTTTTGAGAACAGCTGACAGCTTTCAGGCCTCAATTTGAAATGTTTGCAGAGTGTCACACCATATTACAGCATTCCCACTAGCTTGTGATCCTTGCACTGTTCTGGCTTTCTGCTGCAGACAAGTCCTATTAAGTGACGCTTTGAATTGGTAAATGCCATTTAGACTCCTGCAACTCAAATGTTCCTGAAAATTTTACCCTTGCACAATGTTGGTTGCAAAGAAGGTTACCTGGATCTCCACAAACTCGAAGCCCTGTACTAACTGAAGAACCATCCTCAGACAGGCCATGTTCATGTGTAAGTGCACACACGTGTGTGCGTGTATGCACAGGTATATAGTGTCACTGGTTACTTCTGCCCCAGTCCATTGCTCAAAGGCTCAGAAGGAAGTTAGTGACATACAACAAGGTTTGTTTGGTGCATTTTAAATTACTGACCATGAACCACTACAAAAATTAACAAATAAAATGGTAAGCTTCCAGTGAACTCATCCATTTGCACTCATGAAATTCATGAAGCTTATTAAACCAGTGTAACTTGAGGCATTTTTTTTTCCCTTCTTCCAAATAAACAGGAAGATACTCTAGTGAAAGAAAAAAAAAAAAAGAAACAAACAACACACCAAAACAAACCCCAAAAAACCCTCAGGAAAAGCAATAGAACATAAAACTTTTCCCTTTTGCTGGTATTTCATAGATGACAAGGCATGAAACGATTGATCATCCACTGTAATGACGGATAAGGACAATTGGCTGAAAGGTCAAAACTATTAAGTAAATAGTAAACAAAAGAAGAAAAAAAAAGAGAAGATGGTACATTTCTCTCTGAGACATAGTAAGTTAAAATGGCAGGAAACCTTCATACCATATCTGCTTCCATTTAAGCTTAAAGAATACCGAACTGAAATATCAGCAGTTAGTTGAGCATTTTTGGTTTTTCTTTGACAAGCAAAATTTGGGCAGAGTTAGGGGTGTTTGGATTACCTTCAATGCATATTCCCATTTTCAAATTTGTACCTTTTTTGCAAAGTTTTTCTTCAAAAAAAGTATACCATCGTATGATATCCTTACTAACATCTCTCCTTCATTTATGAGTATGTATCTACACAGTCACGCACAAATTAAACAAAACAAAACCAACAACAAAATTGATGCTTGCTAGCCCAGATTTATCCTTATTTCAGGAGTTACAGATCTCTCTAGATTTTAATATAGTATTCCAAGGCTGGATTTAACCAAATGTATAGATCCGACAGTTCGTGTGCTGTCAAAATGCAGAGAGGTTTTCAGTGACAGCAAATCCTCTCTACTTTGTAGGCTAAGATCACCTACCTCCGATAACGAAAATTCAGGGAACTTGATGCAGTACCAGGCAACTCAGCACATAGGAGAACCCTGAGGAGCTAGAGGCTGCGCTCAGTGATCATAGCCCGGTTCTCCTGGGTGCGATGCTACAGACCGAGAGGCTCTGCAGAAATTCCCAGTACCTCCTACCATAGCAAGACCGCTTTGTGAAGGCAGTTTCTCACCGTATCAACTATCAAATGGATTTATTTCAATCTTCTAAAATCCTAAGGATTTTTCATTAACATTAATTCTCAAATGACCAGAGATGGCACATTTTTTGTTTATAAATAGCAGTTCGGGTTGGTTTAGTGTTTTCTCTTCTTTTTTTCTTTCTACTTTTCCTACAGAAACCTCTGCAAAAATATCTCTATTATATCCACAAATCACTGAATCTACTTAGCATTTCTTGAAGAGGTGCAACTTTTTTTTTTTTAAATATGACTTTTTTTGTGCCAGTGCATTTGTCAACATTAGAGTAATTAGCTCGAGTTTCATCAACTAGCTGGTGCAATCTGTTCAGAAAGCAACTTGGAATGTTAAAAATCCTAATAAGCTTCTCCAGCTTTTCAGTTAAAGCCTGAGGGATTTGATTTCAGTTCTGTCTAAAATCAGAGGAAGTCTTTCAGAAGATAAATCAATACTGCTGAAAAACATAAATGAAAAAAAGGTCTAAGTAAGAACGATGCCATTAGGCGAAGCTATTTCTCTGTTATTTTAGGTTGGTACATACTTTTTTAAATTAAGTAGAATTTTACACAGGAAAAAATGAATTAAAGCAAATTTGGAGCTTCAGACCTGCAAAAGCTTCCATCCCTCAGTAACCTCACATCCAAGTGAATTCAAAAGTATTTGGATCAAAACCAAAAAGTTACCCAACCTCTACTACTAGTGAAATAGATATACAGTAATTTCTGTACTGCTTTTGGTTCTTGCTTTTCTTGGGGCTGTTTATATCTGCACACACATAGATTCGTGTCTTTTAAGTGCAGATAAAAATCACTTAAGGCAGAAACAAGGAAAAACATTCTTTTCAATACATAAAAAGCTCTTATTGATAGGGGTTTGTCTCCACCAAAAGGCAGCACAAAAAATGGAGCCTCTGGAAACATCTTAAACAGCTGCCTGATCAAAAGCAAAACTTCACTTTTAGAATACCAGGGCAATCTTCCTTCCTTAGCAGCCATTTACTAGCACAGTTCAGAGACAAGAGGCTTGAAAAACTTTCAAGTCTAGAAGTCACTCAGAGAAACTGTTAAGAGTACTAGATTGTACAGTAAGTGACATGGGGATACACATTAAGGTGCACATAGGTACACCTTGGGTAGATGATGACTTCACTGAGGTAGTTGTAGGGGAAAACTAGTATGGGAATGAGACAAGAATGAACACCAACTTGGTCGCCTTGATTCAGCAAAGTCCCTCAAACCCTGAGATGAAAGCACAGAGCCAGGCACAGCCTCAATCGGGATGGAAAGGGAGACAAGGAAACTTTGCGAACAGTACTGTGCTATGAAACTCTGAATAAGCACTTGCAGCGTGGCTCAAAAACACCTGATCTCATCCATTGCATATTCCGATAGAGCAGAATTAATAGGCTACCGCATGTGCTATTTGCACAGTAATAGGACCAACAGATGAGGAACACAGAACAACTCCTCCTGAAAGGAGGAAGAAAGCAGAAAGACCTACGGAAAAGACAAGTAACAGATGCCAAGGACATGAAATAAGAGCACTGTGCTTCAGCAGCAAAAAGAAGGCAAAAGTCACTTCACAGAAAATATCTTTTTCTTAAAAGGTGCCTTCTCTGAGAGTTCAAATTAGGCTATAATACATTTACTAATTAGCAGTAATACACTAGAAATTACAACTTGCAGGGTTTTAGCTAGTACAGATTATTTCCCTTGCAAACAAAATTAAACATGCTTTTACAATCTGTTCCCCGACGATTTTCCTGGCTTTCCTTCTGTTTTGCCTCACACCAACAAAACTAGAGGGCCATGTTTTGATCTTTAGGCAATACACCTGTGCACCCATCTTCTGAGCACTGCTGGGCTCCACAGCTAGGGAAGCTGGGAAGAGATACTCCTTTGTTGTAATGTTGGGTAAACTCAGACATAAATTCCAAGTCACATTTCGGGCCATGCCATGTTTGCACGGAGTACAGACACCATAAATCCAGCCCTCAGCGGTTAGCTCGTAAAGCTGAATCCACAGCATCCACTTCCCAAGCATGGCATGAGGATGCCAGAACCATGCTGTTCTGAAAGCTGCACAGTGGCAGTGTCTTACAGAGAACCAAATTGTTTTAGAAGAACTTTAAGGTTGCTCTGATTTAGACTGGGAATATGGGCAAGCACCAGGGACCCTCAGAAATTCAGATGACAGGGAGAAGGAGCTTAAATCCCATGTCTACCTGTGCTGTAGATAAGGAGTTGGGCCAATGTTCATTGTACTTCCCTACGGTCTAAAAGCTGTACACAAGTGAAATAGTTTTCTCACTCCTTTGCTGATGTCACACTGACCAGCAGCCCCAGTAAGTGGACGTGCACTGTATCGGGGGACAAAGCTGAAGTCACAGAATCACCATGGTTGGAAGGGACCTCTGAGATCGAGTCCAAGCACAAAAACAAAACAAAACAAACCCCCAAAATCCCCCCAAAAAACCACCACACCAACAACAAAACAAAAAACACAACACCCNTCTCTACACCCTCCTTTCAAGGGGTTGTAGAGGTCTCCCCTCAGCCTCTTCTTCTCCAAACTAAACATGCCCAGTTCCCTCAGCCTCTCCTCGTAGGACTTGTTCTCCAGACCCCTCACCAGCTTGGTGGCTCTCCTCTGGACAGGCTCCAGCACCTCAATGTCTTTTTTGTAGTGAGGGGCCCAGAACTGAACACAGCCCTTGAGGTGAGGCCTCACCAGTGCCCAGTACAGAGGCACCATCACTGCCCTGCTCCTACTCGCCACACTGTTCCTGGTACAGACCAGGATGCCATTGGCCTTCTTGGCCACCTGGACACACTACTGGCTCATGTTCAGCCAGCTGTCCACCAACACTGTGATACTGATAATGACCTTGATATATCCTGTTATCTTTCCTGCTTCAGTAACACAATTGCAGCCTTTGCCAAAACATCCTTTTTTTTGGCTATTTTTCTACCTAGTACTCACTTTTTGCTCACTCCTTTTGAAAGCATGAAATATATTCAATGTGTCTCTGCTCTCTCTCTCCCTTCCACACAGTTTATGGTGAGCTCAACAACGTCTTCCCCATAAGAGGGGTGGAACATACAATTCAGTCATGCAAGTGGGCCTTGACAACCAGTCCCAGGATTGACACTTAATTCAGTCTATTGATAACAAGAGAAACACGTGAGCAAGCATAGATAAATTGAGAGCAAGCTACACTTGTAAGTTCTACTTGTTTTTTGTTGTTGTTTGTTTTTGCAGATCTACATGAATAAGTGGGTATGAATAGTAATCATACATTACTTATTACACACAGAACATCAATAAATAAATAAATGTCAATTTCCTACACTATATTTATTCTTTGGTCTTGTTTAACATGCATTTTTCAGTCTATTACTGGGTTTTAATAAGAATTGCAGTACACATTATTACTTGTACTGCTCTGGTTAGCTGGATTTCCTTGCATACATGGCAGTTATACAAGTAACCTCTCTTTCCCTGAGTTGGTAAGCATAAATGTTATAAAAAACAGTCCAATGTAGAGCTCTGCAAGACTCAATGCATTAATACTTTCACAGCTCAATTTGGAATTTGTTTATTTCAGCCCTTCAAGCCTTCTGAATTCTGCCTGTTATGGAGTACCTTGAGTGCAGGTTTATTAGGTCTGCTGTGCACAGCAATTTAAAGATGGTCACAATCTAAGAAGAGAGCAATATCTAATCAAGAAATGAAACTAAATATTAAGGCTGGTGCTCAACAGGGTGATTCAATCTCACAGGATTATGTCTATAACATCCCTTCTTTCCAGGATGTGCCAAACAACAGTCAATATTCAGCAAGTCCTATCTCAGGTCAGGATGTTGACCAGACTTCAAGGTTGCTTCCAAGCCTATTTTCTCTCTTGGCAAAAGGCGGTCTTAAATAGTCATTTGAAGATTCTCCTCATGCAGGGGGAGTCTAACATGATCTAAAGACACTCCTCTGATGATTTTCCTTATTGGTGGTACAAGACATATAGCTAGGCAAAGTGGTATATGGAAGGAAGATCTTTATGGTTAGCAACCCCTGGCCACAGGAACAGTGTGCTGACAGCACTGGTTACAAGGCAGAGAAGCCTTTAGATTTCTCCGATTTATGTTTCTTCCGATAGCCAAACAACTCCCTTGAGAAGAGGGCAGTTACTGAGGTGGCTTAAAATCCTTCTACAGTTTGGCAACATCTGAAGATCTAAAGAACAGAGTTACAGATACACTTACACACATTGAACAGCAAAAAGAAGTGTTGGGTGACAGTCTTACTGCTCCATCCTTTCTAATACAGTCTATTGCGACAGTAACAGTCTGTTTGTAGTCTTTCAAAGCGATACAGCATGCTATATTTCAAAAAAGATTAAGTTTTTGACAAAACAAGTCTTCCAATGATCTGTGTATTTTATTAAAGTGTTATAGCTTCTAAGTTACCATAAAATGTTTTTGTTGGTGGGTTTTTTTTTCCATCTAAGCTAAGTCTTTACTTTTTGAATGCCACTTGATCTATGAGAAGATAGCCGAGAGGATTTGATATTCATCTGCAGTGAATGTAATAATTCCACTGTAGCTGGTTATTATAATAATAAAACAACTATTATTCAATAATCCAGCAATGGTCCTAAAGTCAATGGCTTTTCTACTGTCAATGTATTCAGAAGGTAAATCTGTATCACAAGTACAGCAGCATAACGAGTAAACAGCTACACATTTCTAAGCTGCTGTTCGATAAGAAAGAAAATGAAAAGCCTAAATAGCCTTCTTCAAATTTGATTTTGCCAGCTAAGGCTACCATTGATATACAAATGGAGTCTCGCCAAGGTGAAAAGAACTAATTCAACAAATTTAAAATTTTAAGAAGAATTTGGTGTGTTATCAGATATCTAATGTTTTTCTGGCTGAAGTGACTAGTAAAACAGAGTAAAGCTGGCTTTTACATATTTCTTTTTTTTTTGCTCACCTGCCTGAAAACGACATTGAACAGAGAATTTCTCTTGAAGTATTGCTTGGCATCCTTACTCCAAGAGCAGAACTCTCCAAATTCCCAGAGTATTACCTCTTATTTATATTACTGCAGTGATGCTATCTGCCGGCCTCCAGATTCTCCCTGTGCTGCCAGGGTCTACCTTGCTCCCAGAATAAATCAGAGCAGCCATAGAGAGTAGCTTCTTCCCAGGCTGCTCTAAGAGGGGAAGAAATCAATTTTTAGCTGTGCCATGGGCTCTGTGCCAGTGGAAGACACCCTATAGATATTTTCAATCAAGAGCTGCATGCTCAGAGCAGCACAAAATGTCTAGGGTGAAATATGAATTGGGCCCTTTTGTTCCTCCCCTTTAGAGATACAGAAACGAGCCCAAGCCTGTTTATCAGCTCCAAATATACCAAAACTTTGAACAAAGTTTGGATCTATAGCTGTGTTTTATAACATGAGCCCATTCCTACTCCTGACATATCTTGCTGTGCCTGTGATTAGGAAAGGTTATGGCTGTGAATCATGGCTTGAGGAAATGTGTAGTACACCTGTGTACAAGAGTAAACTAAATTCAGTTTGCTATTTATCTACTGTATTTATCTCAGTTAAGTAAACTTTGAGTTTGTCAAGATTTCCTGCTGGAAATTCTCATGATAATACGAGTATAATTGCCTTTTTATTGCCACAGACATCTGCTACAGTTTTCAAACAAAGAAAATGCTGCTTTTTTTTTCCCCGTCCCCTGGCTTTCTCTATAACATGAGAAAGCTCGTCTCTTATTTTGTATGTGATAGATTACAAAGCCAGCTAAAAGGCAGTTGACCAACCAGCCAACCTTTTCTCCTCCAGACCCTCTTACTTTCCAGGATGACAAGAAATAAAAAGCTATACAATAAAGGTTACAGTCCACACACTGGAACGTGGAATGGATCAAACAGTTCCATCCTAATCATCTATTTTCCTACTAAGAATCTTGGATACAGTCAGAAGGCCTGTGTCAAAGGCAATGTGGCCAAGAAACCATCTCCCTTGTTCCACTGGCCGTTCTGCATTTTGCAAAGAAATCCTGCACTTGACTTGACCCTAAGGTGTCCTCCTGCCAATTGGGCAGACTAATGTGAAAGTACACAGACACTTCAGGCAAGGCTAAAGGTGTCATACGCCCCCCATGGCCCCACAAGCAGAATTGTGCCCTCGTCCTCACAGAGAGAGTGTAAGAATCACAGCTTTACACATATATGTCTTGATACGTTTTGTTATGAGAGCTAAACTAAAGAAATTAAAGCAAAACTGGGGCGCTACCAAGGAAGGCAATACTGTCCAACAGCTAAAAGGCACTCCAGGAAGGTTTTGGGAAACAGTGCACGATGCCCATGCAGAATATGTCTTTACTGGATAGAGATTCTCAAACTTTCATTCACAGACATATTTCTAGAGAGACCTGCAGTGAAGATACTGAGAAAAGCCTCCCTCTTGCTGTAGGCTAAGGTAAACCACCATCTGCCTTAGTTCATCATCACAGGGCCATGAGTTAACTTGTCAAGCAACCTGCTCCAGGACTGATTCAGAGATATCAGAGCCATCACCCACCATATGGGGATGAGCAGGACCTGAGTGCTGATGAGTTGTCTCTCATACCTTGGAAACAGAAAACTGGATGAGGAATGAGAATGTAATCTATAGAGGAGACTGAGGCACCGAAATCAGGGACATTGATTACTGTGGTATGCATCATTTAAATGAGTTTTTGATCGCAGTCTTGCACCAGCAGCTGGACCTCTGCAGGAGAAGGGTGCCACTCAACATTGGCCTCCCACACACAGATATCAATTCACACAAGCAGTTGCATGCCCAGCAGTCACTTGTCCAGGAGCATGAGATGGCCTCGTAACAGCATGTTGAGGGGAACAGCCTCATCTCATGGTTTGTTCAGTCACTGCAGGGAGCAGGAATATCAAGGCACTGGTGCTGTTTGGCAGGAGTGCTATGCCCCTGTTTCAGCAGGCTAGGCTACGAAGAGCTGACTCAGAAAGTTTAGGTCCTCCAGTTGTAGCAGAAGATGCCTAACCATGCCCAGAGGAAGGTAGAACACTCAGTAAGAGTTCCACACTGACCGTAAGTATCTAGAGGGTCAGCATAACAGGGGCACTTGGAGATGGCAGCTTAGGGAAAACCAGTGGTACTACTATAACCGTGCACTTGGCAGCTAGCTTCCTGTATTATGAGGAGTTTTTCTTCTACTTTTTTTTTTTTTCTTTTTTAAAACAAAACCAAACCAAACCCCACAGATCTTCAAAGTAGGAGAGAATTCCTCAAGGACTTTCAGGGCCCAGGCTTTGTCAGAAATCAATTTATTTCCCTTAACATATAGCACGTTTAAAATGAGATTGTCAGAAAGACAGCAAAAGGGCAAGCTCTTCGGAGGTACTGTGGTGCCTAATTCCCTATAAACTCATCACTATGTTCTCAAGGCGAATCTCAGGATACAGAACGCATTAGCACAGAAGATGATCATTTGCTATGACAGAGATCACAGGTGAAGTCTGTATAGGTGAATTATTTCACTGTTCAATTTATATTACATGTATTAATTGGCTTAAAGTATATAAAAAGACCAAAGCTCAGTACTTAGAACTTAACCTTCATTGGAGGTTAAGGTTTTCCCCAAACTTTTCATTAAAAGTAATGGTTAAATAAACTCATTGGGATATCTGGTGACAAAATATGAACTAATGTTCAGATGAACAATCATTAAAAATCTGGAAACAGCACCACTTCTGTTAACACTGCACATAGAAAGAACACTTAGGTGAAGTTTTCAAATATTCTGGGTTTTAATCAAATATATTCCCAATGATAAGAATCATTCTTATAGTCAGCTTCCAGTGACAGCAGGATAAGTTAGACAGCTAGCTGGTAGCCATAATTATGCTCCAATATAAAAATATAACCATTCTGTTTGCTTTGTTAATAGCTCTGGAAATTCGAACCAACTTACTAAGAGGCAAAAAAGGTATTTGGCTGTCTGAAAGTCATCATACAGCACTTGTATGTGCCATGCTCCCATTACATAAACGGTTGACACTCTGTTATAACATTACATACCAGTTACAATTTTTCAAGGGACAAAAGTGGTTGGTAAGTCAGGAGTGAACGTATACTTGAAGTCTCTTTTGAAGACTGTTGTCCCTGTGAGTAATGTGACTGTTCATAAGTCACTGCAGCCTCGTTAGAGACATGACCTTTGGGCAATTTCACCAAATTAAGAACTGGAATCTCTGAACAACATAGCTACAAGATAGGCCATTTAAACAAATAAAAAATTAAAAGTGTTAAAAAAAAAATAAATCACAATAGCTATGAATGGACTCTACTACGCCTTTCCACTTTGTTTTATCATTTGGCTTGAAGAAGAGAACATGTACCCCCACAATCCTAAACACATCAGAAATAGTGACCTCAGTTTTGTAGTGTCCGTGAGGATATAGTGGTAGAAAGGAAGCAAAATCCATCAGCACGAAGAACCTATTTCTTGTATGCTGTCCTGTACACCTTTGGATTTCTTCCCCTTGAAGTGAAGAATAACTTCTACCCTTCAGATTTAAGAAGTGCTTAGCAGAATGGGGAAAAATAAGCTGCAAAATTAAAGGGAATTAAATGTATCCCTCAGGTTTTCCTTTCCTTTGAGATTAGAAGACACCATCACTACCACATTCTCCTGTGCACTTTTCCAGAAAAGTACTGGGGGGGCACATTGAAAAATAACTCTTCTCACTTAAATCAGTACCAGTCTCGCTTAACACGCTGGGGATACAAACAGTACAAATTGACGAAGGGCTTCATGGGAGACAGAGTAATTTCTGGATGACATACAGCAAGCGCTATCTGCTTATTCCTCCCCACTCTCTTCTTATATTTCCCACACACTCAGCTTTGCCAATGCAACTCTGTAGAGCTACAATCTAAACTAGCTCCATGGCAAAACCAAACAAAACCCCTCAAACCACAGCCCTTGAATTTTGCTTTTACTTTAGTAGCAAATGTATCCAAGTTATCTTCCTTTCCTTGTCCATCAGTGCAGTCATGTTTAGAGGAAAAAGCAAAACCATGACAATCCCCTACCCCTTCCCACCAAAAATACAGTAATAATAAATCACACACTAAAGCAATTAAGGACCACAGATTTGAACACAAGACTGACTGCTATGAGTTTTGCCGCTAATTATCTTTGGCGATTCGTTATAAACAACCTTAACATTCATTGCTTCCCTCCGCTGTCCCTCCTACTCTCCCCAGTAGCAAAATTCAACATCCTTTTGTTTATATGGACTTAAGCTCTTTTGAGTAACATTAATATTAGGGGACTGGAGTGGGGGTGGTTGCACAATTTTTAGCACACTGAAGTCCTGAACTAGGACTGGAATTACTAATATTACTGTAATTCTCCTATTCCTAATAATAATAAATTGAAAATGACTGCTGAGATTATCTCTGTAAGTAATGGGATCACATTAAGACAAGTGCATTGAAGATAAATATTGGATATAAACTCCTGACAGCAAGACATCTAAGAATAAGAGATGGGAAGAAGTTCTCTTCCCTGAATTATATTGATTTAGAGCAGGGGAAAGACGAGCAGAAGTTGTAACACTAGAAAAAGCAGTGGACTGGCCAAAGCACAAGGGAACGGCGAAGAGGGAGAGAATATCATGACCTAACTTACTAACTAACACTCTAAGCTTGCAGCAGTTCAAAATAAATGTTGACCTAAAATCTTTTTTTGTGATAGGGTGAAAAAATAAATCAGGAAAGAAAAAAAAAAATCAGGCCAATTTATCTTTAGCAATCAGTCCACTTTAGACTCTTTTAATGGTTGAATTTAGACCATCACAAACAGGATCTGCCTCTGACATGAACTTTAAATATTCTTGCTGGGTGCATCTGTAGTTACTGATACAGGAGTTCTCTGAATGAAAGCAAAAAGGGGAGGTCAGTTTGTTTATTTGTTTCTACACAGAGCCTAACGGTTGCAAGAGAAAGTCCTTTGCTTGTATGGAGACATAGGTTAAAAAAAAACCCGAATCCCACAAAAGCAAATGCTATTTTGTCTGAAATCATCAGGGATGTCAAAGTTGAAGGCAGCCTGGGCTGCAGTGATCATGCCCTAGTGCAGTTCACCGTCTTAAGAAGTTTGAAGGCCACGAGAAGCACAGTTAGAACTCTAAATTTTAAGAAAGCAAACTTCCAGTTCTTCAAGGAGTTAGTAAATAGGACCCCGTGAGAAAATTGCCCTTAGGGACAAGGGAGCAGAACAAAGCTGGCAGATCTTTAAGGATGCTCTCTATAGAGCACAAAAGATCTCAATCCCTACACGTAGGAAATTGGGTAAGGAAGGCAAGAGACCACCATGGTTGAGCTGGGACCTGCTGGTCAAACTAAGGGGCAAGATGGGGCTATACAGGAAATGGAAGAAGGGACAGGCAACCTGGGAAGAGTATAGGGACGTTGCCCGGGGCAACCTGGTCTAGTTGGGGGTGTCCCTGCTGACTGCAGGGGGGTCAGACTAGATGACCTTGAAGGTCCCTTCTGACCCAGATGATTCTATGATTCAGTGCAAGCAGAGGGGAGGCACTCTGGGCTGGGAGGAGTGGGAAAGATGGGGGGCGGAGAGCAGGACCCAATGGCATGATAAGCAGGTCAGGATTCCTCCTCCATTATGGCCTGGCATTACCCAATAAGGTAACAAATGGCAAAATTACATTGTTCACCAGTCAACCAACAACTGTCACCCCCTCTATAGTCAACAAAGTGAGAAAGAGAAGGCGAGATGATTTGTGGCAGGAACTTAACTGCACGCCCCAAATCACCTCGGAAGTCCTGCCTACATGTTGTAGTGGTGACCTTGATGAGGACTTGCCTCTATGGATACTTTCCAACCCAAAGAAACACAACAAATCTCTACATTCAATTAGATTCCATATAGCAAAACCAATATAGATATCTATGGATTAATTTGTAGGAATCTTCTCACCCCTGCCAGGGCTCTGCTATAGGGGTGGCTTCCTGCATGAGAAGAGCAACAAGCCAAACTTATTGGAGTTGCCTGGCTACAGCAGGGTGGGGGAAATTTCACTGTTGTGCTGTATTTCTCTTTCAATGACTAATGACAGCTCCCAGTGACTGCTACCATCCTGTCTTCCCCATCTTTTTTTTTTTTTTTAAAAGCAGTAGTCTTAACGCGTCATTGTTTTGCATAGTTGTAGGCAGGTTAATTTTAAGCTACCTGCTAACAATAAATAAAACTCTACAGGGATTTTGTGATTTTTCCAGTGCTTGAGCAGTTATCTGAAACCTCATGAAGCAGGAGCTGGCTACTGCTGAGGCCAGGATTCCCACGGTAGCAGCGGGGAATGAGAAAATTCAAAAGCAGTAATGACCCAAGATCCAAACGATCCCAGGCTGAGCAAAGCTAAACCTAGCCTTTCAAGTATATTTACATTGCATATAGGCACCTCACTGTGCTGACCCTTGAGAGCATAGCAATTTTCAGAACACCTCAGAGCAGAGGAGCACTGAAATCTGGTTTTAACAAAGTCAACAAGAAGCAGTTCAGGCCTCAAACCTGAGGATCATCTGGGCTTCACTTGCACTGTAAACATGCCCTCCCTTGGCCAGAGAGGAGTCTGGAGAATCTATCTGACTAACCTACTGGTGAGTGAGGTGAGCATGCCCTTAAACCATGCCTGCTACCTATTACAGCCTTGGACTTCTGAAGCGCTGAACTTATTCTGGCTTCCAGTCAAGTCAACGAGACCCACAGAGTATGCCTTGCCTTCCTGGGGCATGCAATCACAGCTGAGATGTAGAAGTAAAGCTATAGGTACCTACAAACTCCTCCTGAATGTCTGATACCCTCTAACCCGCCTGGTCCCAAGCCCCAAGGACCTACCCCTTCTGGTACTCAGCCAACAAACCTTTCAATTCTTGATACCTTTTACCTGAGGCTACCAGCAGGAGAGTTGCTGTGATAGCCTTTTTATTCCCCTTTCACTAGGAACAAATTCCGGATCGCTTAAAATTAGTTCATTATGAACTTACAAATAAACGTCGGCCACTGTTTAGCTACTGTAATATTGCTATCACCAATCAGTTGGGTCACAGATAAACGGATAGAAATGGAATACATTCACACACATACACTCTCTTCCTGCATCGTAAATAAGATCATTGCCAATATTATCTCTGAAATGATGACAGCAAATCTGCAGGAAGAGTTATTCATACAGTGATCACAGGAAAACAATGCAACAAAACTATATTTTTAACTTGAGCCTGGTCAGAATAGAATAATGCCACTGAAAAAACATAAAGACAACGTGGCTCTGTCCATTACCTATGGATAAAAAAAGAGCCCTCTTTGGCAGAGGTGATGTTTACAACTGCCCTAATCAGATGCTTCTCACACATTTTTATTCCACCCTGCACCTTCTGTTGTAAATCAGGCTTTAAAAAGCAGATAGCAGCACTGTGATCTTATGTCAAGAATGAGAGATGTTTGTTTAATGGGCCTTTAAATTGTTTGTTTTAGAAAATACATGTACCACTGCCAACACAATAACTTCCCACCATATTTTTTAACTTGCTCTGTCTTTGTGCAATAAAAAAAGTGACGGGATAAGAATCAGTATAAATAACAATAAAGCTTTGCTTGTTTGCATTTTACCAAACCACTACCTCCTAGTTTCTCTGCAGCCAGCTTGTGGTTGCAATCAGTTTTTGGACTATATGCTTTTCAACAATTTAAGAAGTAAAAAAACCCACCAATTGCATCACTCTGAGCTGAAGGGATGCTCTGTTTCATTTAGGAATGTTAGTGCAGCTTTGAGGTTAGAATGAAAACCAGAGGCCATGGAACACATGAAGATGTTAAATCTGTGAATCTAGAACATGTCTAGGAGACTTAGGCACGTGGGGTTTGCATTTAATTGTCTCAGATTCTCTCAGGCCTCCTATAAGAAATCCAGATTTTTTATGTTTTTAATAGTTACTTGACATACACCGTTTAAAGCACAACAAATTTTCTTACTCAACTATGTTAAGTGTATTTCTTGAACACCTTTTATAGGTCTGATAAAATGTAGTCTCTTATGTACATACATCATTTTTCAGAGGTCTTTTTTTCCATGTTTCTATGTAAACTGCTGCAAATATCAGAGAGCCCAACTAGCTTCTGTTTTCCTTGTCAAGTCACAACTAAAATGAACATAGTTTTCAGCTTTGCAACAGGTTTGCACATTTTTTACCCTATTAGGTCCAATTTGCAGGCCTCTAAAACACACGAAAGTTTTAAATACGATTTTTCCTTAAGGACAGAACAATTTATTGTTTTTTTTTAATTGCCTGTGGATGGATCTATACAAATTCATGTCAGTAATAGCAAGCCATTTCAAGTCACAAAAACACTCAGGATATGGATAGAAAAAAAAAAGTTGGTTGTGAGGGCCCGCTGCACCTCCTAGTTTTTCTTAAAAGATACAAAATTATTGTTCTGATTAGCTTAATAAACTAGACTAATTATAGAAAGTTCCAGAAGACCTTGGATAGCCAGAAATTCCCTAAAACTAACAGCAGGTGATGCTATGTGTACTTTGTTTTTACAAATTACAAAAAGTTTTAGAAAATAAGTGTAGCTTGAGCGATAATAAGCTGATTTAACCTAAATTAAATGGAAGCAGCATTCACACACTCCTCCTTCCCTGATCTGTAACGAAGGTCTCAGGTTTCAAAAGACTGAGAAGGTTGATGAACTAGTTAGTTCATCAGTTGGATGATGAAAAATCAGTTGGACTGAGGAGATAAGAAATCACACAGAGCCTAAGCTTTTTCCACTTGTAGCCCAAAAAGCACACACATTAGATACAGTTTGTATTTTGCACAAATGATTCTTCACCCATATGAAATCAGAAGTAAAAAACCAAAACTACTGCTACTAAAGAAGGAAGAGTGGAAACTGAAAATAATTTAGATATGTTTCATAAGCTAAATTTTGGCTTTCAGTAAAAGACATTTTGCCAAACCTAGTGTTAAAGGCAGGATGGCTAAAGAAGTGGTAAACAGAGAGCTGAAGCAGAAAAAAAACAAAGAAGCTCGACATATTTGTGTCAAAACACCAGCTAATGTCTGCCCAAGGATTATGAAAAGAAGGACATGAAATAGCAAGTTATTTCATGAGAGTTTAAAAAAAAATATCAAAGTTCAGGCAGCATGATACACCATTAGGAACTATAATACCATACGTATATTTAAGAACCAGGGAAGAAGTGAGCAGCTCTTTCCCTTCCTGAATCATCTGACCTTAAATAGTACATGGAGCTTCAGGAGAGAAACTTGAGCTAAGAATTTTGACAGGAGAAATGCAGAATAAAAAAAAAATAGTGACATAAGTAGAGAGTAAGATAAAATGCAACACAGGTTCACTAAAGGTGGTAGTTGACAAACTTGACATCCTCCTTTGATATGAATTTCTAGACAAGGGCAACACAGCAAATCTAATCTATTTGGTAGTGAGAAAAGCACTGGATTTTGTGTTACATATGGCATTTCTAGTTAAAAGGGAGAAGATGGGGATCTGAATTGCATAGTTAGTAGCTATACAGCTAGCATAACACAGGAACCAGCTAAAATACAAGAGTTAACAGGGGTGGCAGTGGTAACTGCCAAGCCAAAAGGGATGTCTGAAAATACTTTCCCAATGGCTGACCCTGCAACAACCTTTGTTTTCATTCAATACCCTGTCACACAGTAAAGGGGCCTGTTGAAATTTCCTGAGAATCATGTAGTTCAGAAAATATTGTGAACATAGAGGAAGATCAAAACACCGAACAGGAGGTGGGGCTGTATCTGCATTAGTGTTTTCATGTGGAGCAGTTACTGCCCTCTTGAAGTGGAGCACTGAAGAGGCAGCCCAGTTGATGATGCGTCTCTGCTTCACAGAACCAGGCTAGGACTAGTACGAGTTCTCCTCTGCTTTCATATCCCAAAGGCTTACAAAACAGCACAAGCTGTTTCACCCAGCAAATCTGCTCCTGTTACATGGTGCTATTTGCTAATGCAGACATAGCACTGGTATCCTTGAGGACATTAGTCACAGAAAAGATATGTAATGTACACAGTTCCAGGTCATACATCTAAGATTAAGAAAAAAACCACTCATATTTGGAAATGCCAGAGGGGAAAAGAGGTTACTGCTTCATCAGAAGATGATTTTGAAACATAAATATAAGACAGTAAGTATGCTTGTGAGGAGAGGGACTTCCGGAGCAGACTACCACAATGAAAGCCTATACCTGCACCTTCTCTTGCCTACATTTAGCACCTAAGCTTGGGCTACTGCATGCTCTATTTCAGGGCCTCTCTGTCCCTCTGCCGCTCTCAGCCACCATTTCCAAGCAGGATTGAATGAACAAACACACCTCCTCCGCTCCATTCCCAGCAGGATGTACCCAGCAGCTCTAGTTCAATGGAGACCAGTATTTTCCCTCTTGAAAGAGAAGGGCACTGCCACTGGTTCAGTGCAGTACTGGCTGCTCTGGCCTCCTGGGGCAGATGCCAGCTATGCAGGAGGGTCAGGTCTTCCCCTTGACCACCTGGGTGCAGAGCATGGCAGCTCTGCTGTGTGCACAGGGGAAAGCAGACGTGGCTGCTCAGGAGCACGGTACAAGCATGGCCTGGCCCATCAATCACTTCACTCCACTGCTGGTCAGCATCACTGCCGATGCCTGCTTGAGCCACCGCTGAGAAGAGCAAACACTCTGTTTTGAGATTATTTTTCTCAATCAGAGAGGTCAGGGGCTGCCTCCACCCCTCAGAGAAAAAGTACTTAAGAAATTTTCCAGTTTGGAGAGGCTGGCGCTTGCTGCCTTCCATCTGAGACAGGGTTTGGGTATCTGGGAGTGGAGGACAGCCCATGCTAAAGCTCAGTAATAGAGTCTGGGTTTATAAAAAACAAACCAACCAAAAAAAAAACCAAACAAAGAAAGAAAACCACCATGGAAAATACAACATAAATGTAGCCATAAGGTGAAATAACACTGCTATGCCCTGACCCCATCAGAGAGCTGGAGTGGAGAGGAAAGGGCTGAGTATCTGAGAAATGGAAGGCAGTTAAATGAGGTGCAAATTAAAAGGGGTCAGCACAGGCAACCTCCCCAAACCCCCTTCCCCTGCCTCTGAGCTAGTGGACCTACTCCATTAGCAGCAGTAGTAGAAAGCTTCTATTTATCTGGAGCCCCTGCAGTCAGTCTGCAAAAGGGAATCCATCCAGAACCAGTGTAATGAACAATTCAAATTTACCTGGTAGATTTTTGGGTTTTTAGGTATGCTTGGAAGACATTTAAGAAGGAATAATTTTGATTCTTCAGTCTTAGTTAAGAATTCAACAGGGTGGAAATCTCTCTGAAATCTGCCCTGAATCACGGGATGTTAACCTACTTAAGTTATATTATGCTCAAAAGCTATGGTGCTGGATGACATGGAAAATCCAGAGGGAGGTAGATCAATCAGAAATTAAGACTTCCAGATGCCATTTTATAAATTAATGATTTGATTTCCCATTTGTACAAGTGCTGATGTAAACAACAATTCTCAGAAACCTCCTAGTATAGAAGAAACCAAAGGGCCTAACAGCATATTTTAGTGTTACAGTAGTTCAATAAGTGTATTTATTGAAGTTCCTTGGGGGGGTTGTGTAATATGTATTGTAGATATAGAACTATGTTTTATGGGCCACATTCTGCTTTCAAACTTCATTAGAGGCTTTAAATTGGCATAATGGAAAATGAACATGCTTCCTCTGAGATCTTTAAATCTCTTTTGAAATAAGAACAAAAATAGGAACTAAAAATATTTATTATCAGGAAGGCACATATAGTCTACAAAAGAAAAAAAAAAAAATGCAAAATAGCCACCTACTCATTAGAGCTGATTACCTGTTTGAGATATCCACCATCCACCTAAGTTTTCTTCTTTTGGCAAGTTCTCCCACAAATTAGGACTGAGTGTTGACTCTTATTTTTGCTGAAATCTTCCTACTTCTTCCCCTCCTTCTTCCACCCCTTAAATACCCAAATTTTGCAACCACATTCAGGTCTCACATTTCTTCCCCCACCACTTCCAACTTTAGTAGGGACCAAGATGAGCTTCAAAACTGCTAGCTTCTGACAAGAGATGAATAAGGAAACATGTGCTGTTTGTTAGCTTAAACTCCGTAATTTTTAAGCCAGTCTCAATCTCACAGAATCACAGAATCACAGAATCACAGAATCACAGAATCACAGAATCACAGAATCACAGAATCACAGAATCACAGAGATTGGAAGGGACCTTCAAGATCATCTAGTCCAACCATCAACCCAACTCGTACAAAAAAACCCCACATCACTAAACCATATCCCCCAGCACCATGTCAACCTGTCTTTTGAACACCTCCAGGGATGGTGCCTCAACCCCCTCCCTGGGCAGCCCATTCCAATGCTGGATAACCCTTTTGGTGAAAAAATTCTTCCTAATATCCAGCCTGAACCTCCCCTGGAGCAACTTGAGGCCATTTCCTCTAGTCCTGTCACCTGTGACTTGGGAGAAGAGACCGACCCCCACCTCTCTACAACCTCCTTTCAGGTAGTTGTAGAGGGCAACAAGGTCCCCCCCCAGCCTCCTCTTCTCCAGGCTGAACACCCCCAGCTCCCTCAGCCTCTCCTCATAAGACTTACTCTCCAGACCCCTCACCAGCTTCATTGCTCTTCTCTGCACCCACTCCAGCACCTCCATGTCTTTTTTTGTGGTAAGGGGCCCAAAACTGGACAGCTACATGCCTCTGCAGCAGGTCGGTTTGGGTTGCTTTGCTCTGTTGGAGCGCAGCTGCAGCCCTCACTTCAGCTCCCGTCACCGGTGCTGCCGCTGCCTCGCCGACTTAGAGCAGTCGACTTCTGACAGATAGAAATTGTTTTGCTTTTTGGGTATAAAAGACACACCGTGCTTCTTTTAAAGGCGGGCTGGGCAGCAGTGAGGCTGCTTCGCGTGTCTCGTTCTGTCTACAGAACGTTACTTTTGGGAGAAAACAGCAGTGAGCTCTGTTTTAGGAGCAGCTGAGGGAGATAATTCCAGTTCGCAGGATGCGGCAGGCAGAAGGGTATCTGGGAGACCAGGAGAACTCAGAAATGGGGCAATATTGTAGATGTTTAGAGGTTGCTAAAAAAAAAGCCAGGCAACTACTGGGGTAGCAAAAGGAAACACTTATCCTTGGATCCCTAAGAGGAGTGTGAAGAGCTTAAAGTAGACAAAAATCCCACTCATCTATGAAAAAGACCGAATGCAGCAACACTTGCAAGATCAGTGAACAGGAGAAGATCTGTTTACAAGCCTTTTTATTCTATTTTGTCTTACCTAGCTGATTTGAGCTATCTTTGTTAAAAAGAGCCATTTGTTTTACTTGCAGTTGAAGTAGAAATCAACTGTTGTTTGGGAGATCATTCTAAGGAAAGGTGCTGACACCACCCCATCTGAACTTTCGCTGTCCCACGTCCCTTCTTTTGGCTACATAGGGCTGGTAATGGTGTTGCTGGTAACAGCCAAACTTAAAAAAAAAAAACCCACCATAAAAAGCATAAAAAGTGGTATCTTCAATTCATCCTGCATTTTGATATATGGAAGGTGCTCAAGACCCTTCTTTGCCTAGACAGGAAGGTCTGGAAAGCAAACTTCAGAATGGCTCCTGTGAGAAGCAATTCCAGCTACTGAGTGTCAGCTTGCCGCCAAGCTTACACACATATAATAAAGATATGGAAGTCTAGTTATCCTAGTTTAATTTTTTTCCACAGTCTCTTTGAAAGGGTCACTTGGCCGATATAAGAAACTTGATTGCCTTTTGAAGAATCTTATTTTTATTGACTATATGAGAGACTTCTGCAGCTAGTCTCCTAAGTAAGATGCCTCACAACATAGGATACATAGTTTTTTAAAGGATGTTTCTAACAGATGCAGGTTACTTTTTTTTTTCCCCTACAAATTTAACATTTGACAGCTTGTTCCTGGCCCAATGTTGTCACTCCTTATATACTCAAGTGTGTGTATTCAGGTATTTGGTTGGTCCTGCTGTATTGTCCTGAAGAGATCTGGCTGGAAGGAAAAGCCCTTACAAATAAAATAAATTAAAAATAATAATTCAGAGGGGAAAGGGCATTCCCAACTCTCGAATCAGCCCTGCAGGATCAGCCAACTCAAGTGCTGATGTGGGAGTGAGCGGTGGGGAGGGATGGGTGGGATGGAGGTACTTTTCAAACCAACTTCACTGCTAAAACGTTGTGTTATGTCCATATGCACTCAACATCTAAATAAATGAATGTGACCGAAGTTCTACAAACCACACAACCCCTTCCTCTCAAGTTTCTTCCTACTTTAGTGTTAATTTAGTGCTGAGAACTAAAGGCCTGGGCAGAAAAGATCCTGGGGATGATAGAGCCAGGTATATCCAGCCAGGAAAAAGTTCGTCCTTTGTTTTTCTGATAAAACACCTCTATAACAATATTATGGGAGCATTCAGTTACTTCCTATGCTTGAAGTCTAACAAACAGTCTAGCAATGACAATGCTCTTAAAAAGAAATATGCTTATTTCATTTACTTACTACAACCATTCAAACAGCTTTAAAAACACATGCTTCATTTTGCTTAATATGTTTAAGACCAGAGTCAAGGAAAAAAAAAAGTATAAAAATGTGTCCCCCGTTCCCAGAAAACAAATTTACCAACCTGAAGGGTCCCTTTCCTCCCCTCCAGGCTTGCAACAAATCAGAGACATTGCCTGAAAAATGGCTATGAATAACTAGGGAAATAACTAGGAAATGACTAAGAAGCTATTTTACTATGTTTAAAAGAATCCAGATATAAACCAATTAAAAAAAAAAGAAAGAATCCACTGCTGCGCCCTACCATTTAGCTGTCTGTACATTATTTCCAATAAATTAGAGCAATCCCAGAGGGAGGGAATAATGTATTTCTATTTCTACTTCTACAATAGGTGCTTGAACATGACAATAGTGAATTCTGGTAAAACAAACTGTGAGTCAATTCTTCCATCCTGCCGTCCAAGAATAAAGAGATAGAGCTGAGTGAATATGCTGGTTTTCTTCCACGCTACTCGAGATTCAACATATCTGGTGGAAAGGGACTTTTATGGTCTCTCTGCAGGAGGGAAGACAGGAAACAGGAGACTGCGTTTAAGAAGTTTAGAAACAATGCAAATCTACTGAATGGTCATCCTGCGTTTAGGAATAATATTTCCATTGTGTGTTCATCTACTGCTACTTGCAGTTCCCCTGAAGTCAAATGATTGCTCCATTACGCTCATTTCCATAAGAATTGCTTACAGTGCAGTACACACAGACTGATATCAGATTACTCATAAACAATCTGGAGAAAAGAAACCCAGTGAAACTGACACCATACTGACCAGTAGATCCAAAGAGCTTGTTATGGGCTGCACATATTCCTACTTGGCGACACCAGTTGGAACTAAGGAAAATAATCACCAGGAGTTTTTATGTTATGATATTTACTCAGTGCCTTGGAAAATATACAGGCAAGCATTTCAGCACACAGAAAGTATGTCTGCACAAACACACGTGTACATCAACCGTGTATTGGCAAGCACTGTAACACCTGGCAGAGAGAGGGTTTCTGCTGAGATCAAGAGATGGACAGAGACAGAGCAGTAAATACTGATGTCAGCTCTTGAAGCAGATAATGTCTGGGATACGTTAGAGGATAGTATGGAAAGGAGTTTGAAGAAGCAAGCTGTCAGATAAGTATAGACCCCAACTCTAAGCAATGTTCATCTAATGGAGAGTTACTCAATGGTTACCAGGTTGCAGTGGGTAGTTTTACAAGGGTCCACTGAACATGATAAAACAGCAGGGTCAGGCAAGTAATGGGTTTCTTACTGTTCTTTTCTCAACTACAACAATGCAGCATCCCTACTTCCCAAGGAGAAGGGAACAACTAATCAAGTTATTTAAGAGATACTATCTTACTGAGATGAAGGCAGAATTGGTTTATGGTCTGGGCATTACCTGGAATCTACCCCTAGAATTGCCCTGAGCAAAAAGGTAATCTGTTGTGTTTCAGTGGAGTTGCACTAGAATATGATTTTGAAGATCCTGTCTGTCCACAGAATTAAACAATTTATAACATCTGCTGGAAGCTAGCTTCACACCGTAAACCGTTATTTTCTTGTCCTTTGTAATAAAGAACTAAGAACATAACACAAAGACCAAAACAGTCCATCTCCTGGCTCACCCCCCTCCAAGTGTTTATTATTTTAGCTTTATGTAAGCTTTGCTATGGTAATTTCTATAGTCAAACCTTGAGGTCTACATAAGATTTAGACTGGAACGCCATTTTTATCCCTGCCTCCAAATTCTCGTGCTCACAAAAATAGCCAAGGCACTTTGGCTAGAACTTTTTAGCTCCGCATGAAGGCACTAAATGAATTACAGTATACACTGTATTCAATAACAGTGAATACTTCAAAGCTTCCTAATAACTAGGGCATGAATGTAAAATGTGTTGCTCTGCACATCTAAGAGTTTTCCCTTTTCTCATCGTGTTCTTTGAAAAGGTGGCTTTATTCAGATTTTTGTGACTGTTCTTGTTCTACAAAAGCACTTTTAGGATTTTATTGAGGTTTACATACACCACTGTTCAAGACGAAAGGCTTTCATGTCAATTATTAATAACAAAATCTTTCATCTGTCTATTTAAAAAAATAAAAACATGATCCTTTTTTTCCTCATTTTGATGTTTAATTTAGAATGAAAAATCAAACTCTTTAAAAAAGTTTTCCCCACTATCACAAGGGAAACTATGATGTTTTTAAGAATTTTCTCTATGAAGATAATGCCAGCTAAAAATAAAACAGAAAATAACAAAATAAAAGGCTTAATCCTTTTAAAAAAAACGTTGAGCATACTTAATGATTTCAACAGGAGTGCAAAGGCACTCAGGATCTCATGGAATAAGAATACAAAATGCTATTTCTACTAATGTATTTGGGGATAATCAGTTCATTGGCTTCGAAAGTGACTCAAGAGGGACTTGAAGAGCTGTAAAAAATGAAATTATTTCTGACTTAAAGAAAACCTCATTTGGTTTGACATCTACTCCTCCAAAACATCTCAGCAAGACCTCAAACTATCCATGTACTACCACTGAGCATGAGAGCTTGTCTTGTGATGACCTGAAAGTCCTGGTGACCCTGCTCATCTTGCAGTGCGATTGCTCATTGTCAGACCTCTCAGCCTCTAGTACATGCGACTGAAGCCACTGGTGCTCTGCAGGAGTAATTTTATAAACCTTATTGTAGCATTGCTGCCCACATCCCATCTCAGGTCTCTGTTCAGGACCTTAGTCTGTCAGATTTCATGGAATCCACGTACATTTCATTCATTTTTAATTTCTGGAGCACTTAGTACCACAGAAAAATCCTCCCACCCCAAAATAATCATCAGGTAAGTGTTACTTCATACAGACTCTCCTCCAAACTGTTTAATAGTTCTACCAACTTTCATAGCTAGAGTTTGTAATGAAATTACTTCCTTCAAGACAGCAGTGCTTGCAGTTCCTAGATTTTATTTTAAAACATTCTTCCTCTTCTAATTAATTATGTTTCACTTAAGATCTAATACTTCTAGTATAATTTCATGTTTCTAACACATACTTCATCATTTTATTTTGAGCTACAGGTGTACCTTAAAGTACTTTCATAGAGCTTTAACACAATACTAGGGCTAGAGCAAGCTGCACAACAGAAGTCAGGCTTTCACACACTTTGTCTTGGTGTGGTCTCTCTCGTCAGCCCCAGGAATCACACATAGTAAAGCGTTCTGCTGCTACAATATACCCTGACTTCAATTTTCATTTGCTTCTCATTGCCTTCAGGACAACAGATTCTTTTTTGGGTGATGCAAAAGTAAACAAAAAAGAGAAAAACACACCTGTGACTACTGATCTCAAACAGATGCTGAGCTCAGAGTACAGCAGCTCTACTCTTTGGACAGTGAAACTTGCCTATGCAACCACATTTCTCATGTGAGCCATTTTGTCATGAGTGGTAGAAACGCATATGAAGCTCCCAGTGTCATTTTGATTGGTTGTGCTTCCAGCAAGCTTAGGGGACGTGGCTGCTAAAATCAGGGGAGGTGCCTGCAGAGTTATTCCAAGTACTAATTGCAGCAAGTTGCTGATACCTGTGCTGGACCACTTTATTTATTTTGCTCTTAGAAACATTCTCTACTTCTATGAGTACAGGCTTAGGTCTTCAGTTAACAGAACAGTTTGCAGTAAAAACAGGGAAGAATAACAGCACTTATCTTGGAACTCAACTTGATGAAACATGACTAGAATTATTTAAAAAAAAAAAGAAATCAGCAAATAGAAAATCCCAAATATAAATTTTCAGAAACTTTTTCTCCCTTTACACAATGTAGCTGCACTTCAGGGCAGCTCCACGCTGCTTTCTCAGTAGTCAATTTTATACTCAGATTGTCTTCAGCTAGCAGCTCCTATTGGCAATAGAAGCTGAATTACTTTCATGGCCTTCACAGAAAAATAGGTGAGCCTCTAAAAAGTTTGGGAGTCATTTCGGAATACTCTTTAAAAATCCACATGAACAAGCCTATATTGTGTATTTGACAATGGAGAGAGAAAAAAGGTATGAAAGCAGCAATAGCTTGTGTTTGGATCAGATCACAGGGAGTAAAATGCTTGAACTCCCATTTCAACTTCACTACTTATTAATCTTATCATCTCCAACATGTTATAGCCACCCTGTGCCTCAGTTTTTCCCCTCTATATATTGAGGTAATAATACTCACCCCCATTTCTGAATAGGTATGAAAGTTTTGTGCAAAAAACACCATGTAAGTATAATCATCATCATCATCAATTTGGGTTATTAGACAGCTTACGGGGCTCCCTTCTCACATGACTGATGATTGCCTTGGGACGCAAATTAAGTCTTTGGGCAAGACTCTGCCTTTTGTTACCTTTTCTGCCTTTAATTACACACTCAGCTGCTCCTTACTTTTCATCTTCTGTTTAAGATAGTGCTGATCTGGAAATCTTAACCAGACTCTTAAGTGAAATAAACCACTCACCTTTTTATTTGACAGCATTGGAACTCTTTCATTGTGTATGGAGGTACGTTAATTCCCTACTCATATTTTCTTTCGCTCCCCCCTGCCACCCAAATGAAGAGGCTAATCCTGTTTTACTCTTCCTGAATGATAGCAAAGGTGTGATTCATCTGCTCTAATTTAGGCACCATCTGCCCAAGGTCTGAGGCAGGTACCCTCGGTTCCCTTTATTATCAGTAGAGAGAAACAGGCACCTCCAGAGAGCAATTTATCTTATCCTGAGACGGGGGTGTCTAAAATAGGTCAGAAAAATCACACTCTGGAGATATCCGTTGTATTTCCGTGATTATTAAGGGAGCCTTAGGTGACTTGCTCAAACTTGGGCGCATAACTTTTAGGCATCCCACCCAGAATATCCACAAGAGCTGTTAAAATGATGGCGTGGTAGTTGATCACCTCACTATATTTCTCATTGCAGGCTGATACAATCTAAACGGGACCGATAGCACTTCCTGCATCTCACAGCACAGATAAAGTCTGGCACAGACGGTCATAGTTAGCAACTGTGAATTTCATGCCTGACATTAATCAGGAGATAATAGTTAGATTGTAAGCTTCAAGAGCCATCAGATGAACTCGACCCAGTCATCATCAATCAAACACGCCTCGCTTTTACATCCCGTACACTGGAGCCTCCCCGCGTGAGGCAGTGATGCTAAAATGTGCCATTGAGCATCTCTTTTCCTGCAACAACAAGTTCCTTATTTCTAATAGTAGTAAATTAGTTACTATTGATTCCTAAACACCCTGCTTGTCCCAGACTAATCATTAACCTTCCTGCAAGGTAGGAAGGTTCCCTATTAGGGGGAATCAATTTTAGATTGGGGCCTTACTAAGAAAAAAAAAAAAAGTGGATGTTTAGGATTTTTCATAATTGCTTAGAAGATCAGAGATACTTTTGAAAAAGTGGTAAAGATGTAAGAAGATTTATTTTATCATGTAGCTCTGAAACACAGACATCTCTCCAATATGTGGATAATCATCACCATAACCAAATGCAATTGGTTCACAGGGGACCACGGTACACGTTTCACAGGATTCTGCAACAGCATGTAACACTTTAGGACAAGAATTAGCTAAATGTATTGAGCTGCTGACACGCCTTCCCTAGAAACTTTGGTTTATATGTTATTAGCAGAGGGGCCTCCAGTGAGAAGATAAATTAACAAGGAAACTGCCAACAAATTAAAAAAAAAAAAAGGCAAAAAAAAAGAAAAGCCAGAGCTTTTGTATGAAAAAGCTTATTGGTACCTCTAGAAAGCTGTCTGAATCTCTCCTTCCCTTGAGTGTTCCTCTCCCCATCCTAATCACTTCATATTTTGAATATTACAGTTGTTTCTTTCACGCTCTTGCTAAATCCCATCTCTTCAGACTTCAGGTGAAGAAGGTACTCAGGATAAATTATACACTGCCCTGGAAAGGGACTATATTCTCAGTAGCACTCATTTTCTTTACTTATAAAGCAGGCTTAAGTTAATTTAATGTGACACCACCATCTCTCCCCCAACAAACACACTATTTCCCTGTTTTGAACTCATACTACTTTTTGCTCATTATTTCCTCATTTCTTAGTTTCAACTGACTCTCAGTCTTAGCAGTTGTCCCCACAATCTCATCCACAATCTCCCCTCCTTTGCATCCCAAATGAACACCACAACTCCAAAACACAAAAGGAAACGCTTTTTCTTTCCTGCCAGAAATACCTTTCGAGAGACCTTACACTTCTAAGTGACTTCAGTTCTTGAAAATTTGACTTCATATCTTGTCCCTTTTGAGAGAACACATTCCCTATAAAAAAAGTGAAATGTAAGAAATTTGGAGTACTCACATGAGCGAAGAGAGCACAACAAACAGCACTCCAGCTGCTAAGGAACCCATTAAGCTACAGCTGCCCAGGTTTCCTAAATTTAAAGGGTTAGTCTGAAAGGGGGTGGAGAGAAGGAGAGGTTTATCTTCTCCCTAGGAATGATGGGTAAGAAATATGCAAACTTAAAGGAAGGTTTTTTTAAGAAACTGTCACTTCTCTGTATTAAATGACAGAAACTGTTGAGCTCTTCCATTAACATTCTTGCTTTTTGTTTAATGTGATTTCCCAGTCAACACCATTTTGCATTTTGTGGTAATAGGCACAACAGGGATCCTGTATAGAAACATACATATGCAAACTCTTTGTATTTTCACTGAAAGTTAGTATTGATTATGGTTTTTTAAGCCAGCATTTCATTCAAGGACCATGGAGGAAACTTGTACCCCACAACAGCACCAAGATATTCTTCTTGTTCACAAGAAACAAAATAGTTAATAGACACAGTAAAAAATACATCTGTTAATAAAGCTCAGAATCCACAAATTTAAATGGGCATGTGTGTATAGATATTAGGTAAGCAGTTGTACAAATGCTTCAATTGCTCACACGCATCTTAATTTACTGTGTTTATTAGGTTTAGATCTACAGGCACATCCCTGTCTCAGTCAGCAATAATCGCCACTTCACATTTTAAGTGAGTAAAATTGGACTGGAAAGATGGTACCAAAGAATAAAATTTCTTCTATGGTTACTTCTCAGGCCAATAATGGAACTGGAAATAACACAAAATTCTCCTGATCCCTGCCCCAGTGTCCTTATCACAGACCCAACTTTAATTTTAATCAAAGTTGTTGGAAAACAGAGTAGCACTTTGAGCACACAAAGTCTAAAATCTGTGTGTCTCATCTGAATCACAGAATCACACAGAATTGTCATGGTTGGAAAGGACCTCTGAGATCACCGAGTCCAACCACACACACACAAAAACCCCCTACAATCTTTCATTCAGATTTCAGGCTTCATATAGCTATCATATTTGTCTACAGGGGCTTGCGTGCTTGTTATATACAAATGATAATTGTGATGACTGGGAAATGCTGATCTCTTACCTGAATTTTAGGGAACTAAACTTAGCTGGGTGCAGAGGCAGAAGGGCTACAGGCTGTATCAAAGGTATAACCATCCTGACTAATGCAGTGAAAACTATTTAGGTCACACCACAGAAGTACTCAAAAATCAACACTGCCTTGAATGTAAAACGAGACTGAAACCAATACTTTGCCTGAACTTTGTTCACAAATTCAAATCGCCAAGAGCAGCAATGCCAGCTCTCACTGTTTTCTTTGGGACTGTTGTGATATTTGTTATTCTTCTTAAAGTCCCAGCACCTGTGGTCAAGGGATTAGGTGATGATCTCTGTTTTCTTCTAAAATAAAAGCAACTTTCTCAAGTTTGAGGAAATGCTTCCGAATGTTGCCTGCACATGACAAGCTACAAATTGGTTCTTTCTATGCTCCAGATTAGGCAGACACAAACCAGCTCTGAAGCGGAAAGCACACAGCTTAGTGCTGCTTAGCCTGTGTTGCTAACTCCTGCTGAGGTGGAAGAGCTCAAGCTGTCCACTATTAAGGTTTTTGGAGAGCCGCTTCCTTGTGTCCTGTGGGCCTAAAGCACAAGCAGAGAAATTCCACATCTACCTGTTAAGACAAAAAAACGGAGGAAATGAAGAAAAAGGGCCTCAAAGCCATTTTTTCTCTGATATTTGCTCCAATCTCATGATTTTCTTGCCAGGTGAGGTGCATGTGGGATGCAGGATGTTTCTGTAGTCTAAGAGGTTGTGAAAACACAGCTGATACTGCATATAAGAAAGTTTTCCGGTGCTGTCCTTCCCATGCCCTGATCCAAGACAAATAGTGTACAGGGTACAGTTCAGTTTTTGGTCTTGCAATTTCAATTCACTTATACCTTTAGTCGGACTACAATACAGTCACTTTTCTAAACCTAGGCAATTGAGGGGAAGAGGAAGAAGAGTAACGTTTGATCGGCAGTCCAAACAGATGCTGTTCATAAGATACATAAGCAACATACATTAAAGACAGAAAAAGAAGAAACATCCTAAAAATATTCTTTGTGAGCAGTCATTGTTACTGTTAATTTTGCAAGGACTGGCAAGTGAAAGAGAACCTTACAGAAGTTAAAGAGTGCAGATAACCAATGGGAAGAAGAACAAAGAATGTCTTCGTATGTTTCATTTTTTGCATGGTGTTTCCCTGGAAGGACCCATCTGAATCTGAATAGCTTTGTTTATTATCCTTCTAGAGTGAAGAAGTGTGCATTCTCCTATTCACTGTATAGAAATGGGCTACCCCTTACCCATGAAACACTTTTTGTTTCTGTTGTTGTTTGAGTCTCTCTTTAAAACAAAAGGTTTAAAATACAAGAAAAAAACAGAAATTCAGGAGTCAAATTATAAATATTTGTTTGATCTTGGGGTCTGTGATTTTCCCTCTCACAAAAAACATGTGACCCCAGTGAAACTGGGTTTCCATCTTTGCAAGCATTTAAGAATTGATTCCTGCATGAGTTGATACTATTATGTTAAACATGATTCACTCTGCAAAGCTTCTTTCAAAGTTATTCATGTTCAAGGGACATGAGAACAGCCGCGTTTATCAGAACAGTCCTAACTCTCAAAGTTCAAATTCCAATTTTCCCAATGTATGGAAGAACCACATTATTTACCAATACCTTTAAAAGAAATCCCATTTCTAATTTTCATATACAGCTTTGTCCTGGCACATACATAAATATATCTTTCAAATACTTTATGCTTTTGATAGCTACTTGATCCAAATGAAATCATCCAGGCAATATACAGAGTATGATTTTACCTGCTGCTCTGAAGCCAGATGAGAATACAACTAACACTGGCAAAATACGTTTCTAATTTTGCTGAACCATAAGAGTAGAAACTAAATGAGAATCTCCATTCAGAGAGAGCAGGCTTCCTTTTAGGACATGAAGGGAAGATGTATGAGGTGTGAAAAGTATATTTGGGTGTCATCTGCCTTGATTTTACCACCTCTTTTAGTTTTTCAAAGGAATAGCAAACTATCTGGCTTGAATTCTCAGCAAGTTAGGCTCACAAATATTACTGAAGTGTAATAGCTCCCCCTGCCAGGTTTAGATTACAAACTACATTTCACACACATGTACACACACACACACACTCTCAAGAAATAAATGAACACCTATGTTAGCATTCGTTGTCACTGCTTCACTCTTCAATGATTATTACAGCAAAAGAAAAAATAATTGCACTTGATACATAGTATGTATTAAAGTAATTTTAGAAAACTTACGAAGATGTAGATGTCAATATTAATTTGCATTCAGTGTGGGTGGAAGAAATATAAAACTATTACAAACAGAAAGAGAGAAATAAAGTATAAAAGTTTACTTTTGCTTTATTTACTGTTTACTTTTCAATATTCTATCAAATTATCCTATTTTTTCTCTTAAACACTTAATTGCAAGAATGATAATTGTAGACTAAAGCTGTTGTCTGCTGGCAACATAGGACCAAACTGTGTTGCACCTGTGTTCATTCCTTTTTTTACTTCATTAAACCCGATGAGAGAAGTCCAGAGCAAACAATCTTAGCCTTCAAAAACCTATGTGTGTGACTGATGCCAAGAAATCCTGTAGGATGATTTTGAAAGTCCAGCTATTCAACTAAAGCTGTATCCGAAAGGGTAGAATTAAAATCTGTCATGAAGCACCCGATTCTAAAAAAACACTCAACAACTCTATGAACACTTGAAAATGTCCAGGAGTTAGAAACCTTGGAAGATCAAATCTGTCTCTCCAATACTACTCATTAATGCAATCTTACAAGGAATGAATTATACTACATTGTTGCACTAATATACCACTTATGTTCTGGGAAGTCTACCAGAAGTCTACCAGCTTTCCTTCCCTTTTGCAAGAGAGTTGGAAGAAAGGTAAGTAAAACCATACATTTTATAGGTACTTAAATTAAGAAAAGCTATTAATTTAAAAGTATAGCAAAATCTAATCTGATGTATTTCATGCTATGTCCCCAATACACAGCGGAACTCCGGCAGCATCATCGGCTGCACGGAAGAGCATGAAAATTAATCTTTGGAGTGAGCTTTATGTGAATTTAAATAGTGTTAATTTCAAAACAGTGGTATACACCGGGCTCAAACTCAAGAACATGGGATACTTTTCCAATTCTGGAACTTGCATACTGGATTATTTTACAACTCTCTATTTTTGTTTTGTTGTTTGGGGGTTGTTTTTGTTTTTCTACAAAAAAGATACAATACTAAGGACTGAAGTCTTGAAAATCTGTGTGTGAAAGTATCTCATATTAATATGTACTTATTCAAGAAAAAAAAATTATTATTTTGTTTCACCCCCTCCCACCCCCTTCATCTCTGCCCTGGTTTATGCATTAATTTAGACCCAGCAAAATGTTTGATAATCTTGCAGTTAATTTACAGTCAATCAGGCATCCTTCACCTTTAATGCAAATTGCCAGCATATATGATGAATGATTTTTATATTTTTTTTTGCTGGCTGTTTTTACTATAGACAGTTCAAAGTATTCAGAAACTGTAAATGTCTGAATCAGGTCCCATGGAAATCATAGAGTTGTTTAGGGAAAAAGTGGTTATAACGTCATAAAACACTAGGTTCTTCAGGTTTTGCCTTTTCAGCTCTTGCTTAGTCATTAATTTGAGAAGTTTTTCACAATCATGACAAGAGGTAAGATTTTCCAGTAAGTTCACCAAGTCCCCAGATGCAAATTCATATTCTGGAAGGAGTCGGACCCTGTGGTAAGGATGAAAGGAGAGGAGGGTGTGCCATGGCGGTAGTGGATGCTGTAGGAATAGAAAAGGTTCTTGCAGAAAAAAAAAGATCCCTCCAGGAAACACCAGTTATGATATTAAGAGAGGAGGCACTGGAAGAGCCAAGTAAAGCTGGTGGTGGAGTCCTTTTTATTATCTCTGTAAAATATGTTGGAATGGTAAGTGTTTATACGAAACTAAAAGACCACTTTGATCTCACTGTTGTGATGGAGGTGACAACAGCAGTAAACAGTTGCAGAGAGTCTATCTGTCATAATTTTAGATGCTGAGCTTTAAGAATACACAAGAGTAGCTAAAATTGAGATGAAGATGAATGCATTTATTTCCTCATGGTTATTCCATTTCACTGTCATTAGCGCAGGAATTCTCAGCTACAAACAGCACCAGATTCAGAAAAAGTTACTCAACAGGCACATATTTTCCAAGGCTGTCTGTTGCTAATCAGTGAAGACAAGGCCATACTTAAATTTTTTTTTGCCCATTGTTTCACCATTATTCCTTTAACCACTTTTAAGGAGAAAAACAAGGAACAAATTCCTTCCATTTAATGCTTTGCTATTAAACCATTAAACACTTCTGAGGCTGTGACAAAGTCCAAGCTTATATCTTGTGCTGCTGACAACTGTAACAATATGAGTATGGATCACAGAAAAAGCTGCAGTAAATTGAAGCTAAGGAATTTTGGCAGGTTGAAGTCTTGTGTCTTTTATAAGCGAAATGTTTTTTTGATGCCTGTTTCTGTGAAAACCGAAGGTAAAGCTCCTGTTCAACACTGATTTATAAATAGGGATATGTTTTGTCCATTTGAGCAGAAGTTTGAGAAGCGCATACTGACTTTGAGTGCTGCCAAGTAAATAAAGGTGCTTGACTTCCAGGAAATACTGGAAATAAAATTTGACAGCTAAAATTCCAGACTCTGCAGATCATTAGTCACTTTTGAACATCTTACCTTCCCTTCTAGCAGCTGGTTTCAGGAATCTATCTAGCAGGGGCATAAACTCTATAAAAAGCAAATGGAATTATCAAATTAAGCAGGCATCAGAGAGGAACCTTGCCTGTTAGGTGTTTTGTCATTCATAGTAGCATTACAAAGAGAATAAAACAATACATGTTGATTTGGGGAGAGGACAAGAAGCGAAGAATAAAGAAAACTATCTAAGTTTGTATGAGAGATAAATGAAATGCATAATAATTTGCATATTATAGTGGCCTGCTTTCGTCATGAAAAGACTATAAGTCTCTTTTATATGAATAAGGTACATAGATCTTAAAATACAGAAAGGTGAAGTGGTCAACAGGTGAACAGGAAGAATGAGAGGTAGAGGGCAAAGCGCTACTGTCCATATCTAGAATAGATTGTGGTACAGTTTCATTTGAGTTTATTTCTGTTCCTAAGCACAGGAAATTTTGTAAATGGATAATTAGCATGTCCATTTGACAGCCTACATGATCCACCAGTACATCTGAGGAAAAAGATCAAAGCAAAGAATTCACAGACTTGTGCAGGCAACTATGAAGTTATTGTATGACTTTTTTCAGTTTAACTACAAATTCTACTTGTATGTAAAAATGTCATTTAAATTTTTTGCAGAACTTCTTCTAAATTAACTTTCATTATTTATTAATTTAATCTGATGATGTCTTATAATTAGAACTGCTGAGAAATTGACTACAGTATGGCACTTTCCTATAATTAGAACTGCATTGTTCGTGATTGTAGAAGTTTTTAATATACTCACTCACACCTCTGGTTGCTTGAGGAATGAAAAGGTTGAAAAGAGCTAAAGACACTGAAAAATGACCACATGTAAATACACACAACTGTAATTTTTTTTTCCTAAAATCTGAAAGGAATTACAAGTGCCATTCAAGGGGAAGAGGAAAGAAGATACAAGGGTAGAAGAATAAAAGAAAAGGATAATGATCTTCAAGTTGAAAAATGCTACCTGAACTTAGGTAATGTGCTTGGTTCTGTACAAGAAGCATATAGACATAGAAAATGCATATATGTATGCATTTTCAGACACAAATATTTGTATTTGTGTTCTGTACTGTGTTACTGCTTGTTTGCTGGCTCCTGACCTGTCCCAGACCCTTTTCCATGCTGAGCATGAAGGTCCTTCTAACACTGTACAGGGCATTTGCAACAGATGTGGAACCAGTCACATAGCCACACAGCCATTTGCCACTGCTCCCCCTACAAATGATAACCGATAAGCACAGCAACCTATTTACTTGCAAATATGGATCTCTTTATTCAAACAACATTCTTCTTTGGTTTTTATGCCTCTTCGTCATACCTCATTTTCAAAGGGGAATTGTACTACTATTTTTCTCTTGACTTCTAATTCGAACTGAAGATTTCACAAGTTTCCATCAGAATGTTTTTGGCTGTCACAATAAGCATTAAAAAAATGCTACTTTAAATTTCTCATATGGGAAATCAAACAATTCTGTTTGTTAATGGCTAGGAGTTTGCCCATAGTGAGTTATCACAACTAATAAATCATTAATACAAGTTAACTTGATTACGTACGAAGGAGGCTAGACTGTAAAGTGCCAAACAGGCTGTGGATCAGAACATCACTGTGTTGTTATGAACACTGTGACTTCGTGCCACTAAAAGGTAATAATGGTTACAAATATAGGCCAAGAACAGTTTATTTTAAATGACTGAAATGCCAAAAAGTTGTTCTGACATGGAAAGAAACAGTAGTAAAGTGAACTGTAATCCAGACCTTGCTAAATTATACATACATGTTCCTCGGAGGTCTGGTTATATAGCTGTGCATTTCAGTATAGTAATAATGACGAATGATAGTTACATACTGTAATATTCATTGCTTTTTATTTGTAGTAGTATGGATTACCTCCATTTTATACTGGAATAACAAAGGCATAGAGCTAGTCACTGGCTTTCTCCAACAGCTCTTTCAGCCAAAGAATGGCAGAAGGAGAAATGACTCCATTCTCTTTTAAAAGGGAGAGAAATCACAGAGTAAGGAAATCGTCAAGCTATATCTCTAACTTGATTCCCTTTATTACATATCTGACATATTGCTTAGTGCATCTGAGTTTTTAATGAGCCCAGCAAAGACAAAAGAAAGATGTTCTGTTCTCACTGACCTCCCTGGCTGCGGCAAATCCCTGAGGTGCGAGGCAGGGAGGTGGGAAGAGCGACCAAAGTTTTTCAAGAAAGCTAACATGCTGGGGTGGTAAAGCAGCAAAACCTTCCACTTTCCAGATGGAGCATTGTTAATATTCTGGATTTGTGGCACTGCGCTATTTTGAAACAAATAAAACCGAGCAATAAAAAATGAAGTTCATTTGCCATATGGCTGTTTATTTCTCCGTGCTACAGCTCAGAGATAAGTAATGTATGGTTTCTCAATATGGCACATCCACACACACACCCCCCCTCTCCCCCAGGTGCATACAATATAGCACACCTAGATTAACACAAGCCAAACTCCTTTTGATTGCATTGAACATGTGGCATCGTGGCTTAAGGGATTTTCTCCTTCAGTTGAAGTATAAGATACGTTTGACAGCCAGGAGAGGAAAAGATGCGCTTAAGACTGAACAGGAGAGTAAAGGGGGAAGAAGCAAGTGGATGTAAAAGCACAAAAGGTAACACGTGGTTGGTTGTTCAACATTTTCTAACCAAAATGAGTGCTCAGGAATGACAGGTTTCTGACAACCCTGATGAACAAAGATTTGTCTAAAGGGAAAGTGAAACACGATCAGGATCATCCCCGGCTCACCACCACCAGGAGATTTACTGGTACTCAGCAGAGAACGACCAGAGAATGGCAATACTTACATTACCCTTCACTTATGGTTGTGTTTGGGAGGGAAGGGCAACACACACATGCACACACTCCCCCCTGGCTACTGCAAGTTTGCAATGCAAGGAAATGCCTGTGTTACAGGCATTGGCCTTTCTGTCCTCTCTTATCTCATCAGGTGTACCATGATCTTTAAAAAAAACCCAAAAAACCACAGTTAAGAAACTTGCTAATGATCTTAGCATCACGTTAGTTCATTTTCCTGAATTTGTCAAATCAACCCTGCCAAAAATTGCCAACTCTGACACAGCTGCAAGCACCTCTCAAGTGTGGATCATCTGGGTCTATGTGTATGTTGTAGGACCACGTAGGTGTGCATTCCTGTACACTGCTGCATGGATGAGGATACCAGCTTTATGTTATAGGTCATTTTATTCTTGCAATAGAAGAGTGCAAATCCAGAACAGGTAACTTAGAGCAGCTACTCAACTCCTTTAATCTTCTTTAGTCCTGATCTGAGGTTTTCTGCCTTATTTCTGAAGCATGACTAAAGTTCTCATTTGGAGGACCATTGCGTATAGACACGGAAGTATGCCGGGGGATAGCCCCGCTTCCAGTTTCACAGGTCAGTGATGTAAAATTCTGTCAATGTTAGATGACGGACATTAGATGACATATAATACTCATGCAGAAAAATATGTGTACTGAAAAGCTGAATCCCAGAGCAGTTATTCCCACACTTACTCAGTACTGTTCATTTAGTGTAATCGCATAAGAAAATTAATGGTAATATATATAATATCCTTTAAATGCCTTTGCAATCAATGAAATCTGAACCAAGGGCCTAAAATTAGGAAATAAAGATATGGTGCCCACAGCAAACCTAATATAACCTAATTTTTATTTGAGATGAGACCTGAGACATCCTGCAGCTTTCACTGTGCACGAAGTTCTGAGTAGGCATCAAGAGTAACTTCAGGAGGAAAAGCATTGTAGCTCATCTATTTTAATTCTGGATAACAAGGCAAAACTTATCTCCTGATAGCTCTCTAGCTATTCTGGTGATAGGAACCTCAGTACAAAACACTTACGCATGCACTTAATTTTAAACCCAGCAGTAATCCTGATTGAATCAAGACATCTACCTTTGTGCTTAAAGTAAAGCATGTGCTTAAGTACCTTTTTGTATAGGGGCCTTAATTACATTATGTGTGTGAGAGGATATGATAATTTTAGCTGGCTTTCCCAAGAGAGCCTTTAGTTAATAAAATAACTAGGTTTAATACTCCACAGAGTCGTATGGGAACAGAATTCTGCTCCTCCTCCTATAGCCAAGCACAGGATAGACTAATTTAATTGTTGGAAGCACAGAAAGTGCTGAAATGCTGTATGTCTTAATATTGTACTGCCAGAGCATGTTTGTTTCTATTATGGAATACCTTGGGAAATCCACTGTACAACACTACCACTAGTTATTCATAACAGCTTTTGAATTTACTGACATTCAGTACCAGACTTTAGATGTTTTATCGGATCAGATAAGGGAGGAAAAGCTCCAATTAACAGGAATTTTTTAGAAGTGAAAGAATTAAAACAAAACAAAAAACCATCTTCTTTCCCACCAGGATCACCTGCTTCAGTGAGGAAAATTCAGAATAATAAAGAGTAGACCAAAATAAAACTAGGGAAGATCTATTTGTAAAGAATTCCTTTGAATACCCTTATTATGACTATTCTGTGTTATCTGTTTATGTGTGTAAAACAGTGTGTAAATTCTGTCCATGAAGTGCATGACTGTGAGAGACAGTAGTGAGCAGAGGAAGAACTGGTAAACTCATGGTAGATCATCAGACATCATTCTCCCCATAGGTAAAATTGCACAGATATTGAGGTGTCCATTTCAAGCTTTGATTCTCCAGAACACGTCACCAAAATATTTCCTACAAAATCAGCTGCTCCCAAAGCTGATTGTAAGCAACCCTTCAAGGTAATAGTTTGGGCTGGGCAACTGCAGGGAGGGGAAATCCAAAAGCCAAATTTTTACCTGAACTTCACAATTTACACTGATGCTGTGGAGACTGGTAGAGATTTTTCCTATTTGGTGGGCATATTTTGAGTGGTCATATGTGTATAACGTGTCTTTGCATAACATTATATTAAGGAGCGCAGACCAGAACTTCTTAAAAGTAGGTTCCCACAGGGGTAACTGACAATATGCCACTGACTTCAGAAGGTGCAAATTCCAGTAACTGTTCTGAAAACACTGAAACAAAGCTGATCCCTATCAGATGAGGATCTGAGCTGATCCTATCAGATGAGGATTCCTATCAGATGAGAATCAGATGGATTCAGTTTCCATCACTACGCTTGTTCTCAGCACCAAAGATCATTGTGTCTAAATGGCAAAGAACAACAATTTCTACTACTTAATTAATACATACTTTGGTTTTATGCCATACCTTTCATGCTATAGTTTCATGCGATGGTAGTTTGACAGCGTCACAGTGTGCTTTTGCTCAAAAACAGTCCTCAGCTGAAAAAAAGAACCAAAATACAAGATATTAAAATAAAAAACAAAATCATAACAAAATATGTAAGGATACAATATTGTATTTTTTAACTTTTTTTAAAATAGGAAAACATCTTTTACCTCAGAGTAGAGAATGAGATTCTCTAATTCGGGATATGTTGCAATTTAAGAATAAAATTTACAAAGCTAAAGATTAAAAGACAAATAAATCCATCAGGAAGTGTTAATTACAATACTGGCTTCCTAGAATTTTCTTCTCTGTTCTCTATGGGCTTGATTCACAAAGCGATTTATGCACCTCACATACCCAACTTGCACAGTTTAGCTCCTCATGGTCTATCATCCGATACAACATTTTGACCATCATCTTGCCTGTAGTTCTACAGGAACAGATATTCCACACATTTCCTTACGCTTGTGATGCAGCGATTCCTTTATACCCATTCATCCTTCTCTGTAAAGGAAGAACAAATTCACAACAGTGACATATTTGTGTGGGTTTCTGTAGAAAACCTAGCTTGCTGCGACTGTGGGCCCCTGCAGGTGTCCCGTGCCAGTGTAGGTTTGGGCTGCAGTCACTTCCCGGGCTGCAGAGTAACAGAGAAATTGCTCTTTTATTAGCTACATTTTCAGAAGTGTCCTCCCAAAAATGTGGACAAAGCTGACTGCTTTTCCAGCAGCACATTAATAGTGGTGCGGGGTATACAAGCCCTCACACATGATTTTAAGGGAGAGGTTTGATAAAATGAGCCTCGGTGCTAGTCAGGAAATTGCAGTTAAAAAAGTGATTTTCAATAATGTTACTATTTACAGGCTTAACCTTGTTTCCATCTGAGTCAGCAGCAGACATCCAATGATTTCAATACTGGAGGCTAAAGCACTCAATACCTTTCAAACTATAAGGTCAGAACACAAATTCTTGATGTATAGACCCCCTGCCGGCGAGGGAAAGAGGGGAAGAGACGAAGGTCTATGATGTATATGCTCAGAAATTTGAGACCTCAGTTCATTTGCAACCATTTTCTATTTAAATATGTATAAATTCCTAAGCAATCGAGGAACTAAATTGGCAAAGGGTATATATATTAGTCTAAACTCCGATTAAGTTCCGATATATGTAACAAGCAGCACCCAACTTCAATCACTTGAGTAGTTAAAGTGTTTGAATGGCTTAAACTTAGTCATATGCTTAAATCTCTAACGAACAAGAGACCAGACTGGGTTTTTTTGGAAAGCTTTACATTTAACATTTGGCTAAATACTGACTTAGGCCCTAGGACTTAAATCTACTGAATAACTTTAATTTAGAAAGGAGAGAGGTAGGAGGGGGGAGGAAATTATTTCCTTCTTCTGAGAGGAGATGGAAAATCCCAGGCAGAAAGGGACCCTGATATAAAATGTAACACCCCTCGCCATCGTCCCCCTTCCACCTTCACTGAAAGTTGAAGTTTACTTATTGCCATTCACTTCACAGGAATCGACTAATCTGAAAACTGTTATTAGATGTCCCTACAGCTTTCTGATCTTCAGACTAAACAAGCCCAGTCCTCTCAAATTTTGCTTGTAAGACATTTTTCTACAGGCCTTTGATCATTTTTGTCACTTTCCTCTGGACTGCCTCTGCTTTCTTCACATCTCTCTTAAAATGTAGTAACCTGAACAGGAGATGAGAGCTGAGGGCTTTACTAGAAGATTGAAAAGATTACTTGCTGTGATTTATATGTGACGCTTCATTTTATACATCCTAGTACAAGTGGTTAAAATTATTGATTTATGTATAGATTATTACACCTTATAACCCCAAAACCACTTCTGGCAAATCTGCTGCGTAGGCGGCCCTCCCTCATCTTGTGTTTGTGCAGAAGTAATGAGCTTGGTCAGGAAAAATCAAAATAAGCATAGCACCTTGGTCTGGGCCTTATTAAATTGTCTCTTATTTTTCCAGACTACGATTCTAATTTGGAGAGGCTTTTTTGAATTCTAATCCTGTCCTACAAGGTGCTTGCAACTCATTCCGATTGGGTGTAATCCACAATATTGCTCCAGTTTAACAGAAACCCATTTATAACTATTTTTTTAATTCAATTTTCTAACTCGATGTGCTTACAGTATTTGCCCATTCTGCATTTTCTTGGTTTATTTATGGTAACGTCTTTCAAATCATGTCAGAATCTGATGGTGACTCAAAACTACTTCATTCCACGAATCTTGTTACCCTGACATAGAAGGGAATGTGATTGGTTTGACAGATTCTTAGTCTGATGTATCTGTCAGTTGTTACTTATCACTTTTACATCCTTTGCTTACAGGTGCGCTGAGTATTGCTCCTTATCTATTTGGCCTAGAATTCCTTTATCTGCAATTCTCCCCTGTTTAAAAATCAGATACTACATTTGCCCATTTCCTGTATTCTAGGTTTCCAATCATTCTCTCATTTTCCTGTTCACCTGTTCTGGATTATTTCAGCCCACCCAGAAATAATAGGAAAAGATCACACTTGTCAAAGTGATCTCTAATTTATTCTTTGCTTATATGCATCTCTTATTTCTTTGTGCTGGATAGCTGAACTTCTTTTTTAGTGACGAATAGAGCAAAAATCCCTTGGGAATTGCAACATCGTCTTTTAGCTTACACTAGCTAATGAGAGGACTAATGGGGAATTCTACTAAGCAGAATCAAAACTAGCAGAAACTATCCAGAACATACCCCAACAATTTAACAGAAGGCATGGGGTTTACTTCATTGGTTTTCTTATTAACATTAATCTTATCCTTCAAATTATCCTGTCAACTGATTAAAAAAAATCTTTGTGTATTTGATCTTCCTGTTTTGTTGGTGTGTAAGGCACCTAAGTAGTTAGGTGCATAAACATAAGTCTTCTTTTATATCAAAGAAGACATCTTATTGTTGAAGCCTGGTACCAGTTTAGTACATTCACACTAGTGGAACACCAGTTTAGTATGTTCACAGTACACGAGTTCACAATTGCATTGCAAATGTAAGCACTTAGTCAAGGGACCTCGTTTGCTCTCATAACTGAGATGGCGTGATTACGGCATGGGCACACATATGTACATATAGATATATATCTATAACAAATTGCATACTGAGCACTTGAAAAATCAAATTAGCAAGAAGATGAAATAGCTGGAAAGCTATTTCAGAAACACCTTTAAACATTGGTAAAATTATTAACATCCTCGAAAAAACCTAGCTTATACTTTTTCTTAGAACGACAAATACAGTAATTATAGGTCTGTACCGTGTTGTTCCCAACCTATTATCATAAACAAAACACATGCATTTCTTTCTTCACTTTCTCATTCATTGAGCCCTATGCAAAAGTGAATTTAACATGAATGCAATATCAGTTAGGCAGGGTTCTCCTTTGCATTTGGTGGGAACAATTTCTACATGCTTCATTGATGGTTTCTCTATATTCATGTGTATATTGTAATGTTTTAGTATATTTTATGAACAAGGGAAGTATATGTGTAAAAGTGGTGGTATAAATTTGGTGGCATGGTAGGGCTTTTACTTTTTCAGCTTGATGAGCAGAGAAGAGAGGTTACGGAAAAGAAGGGAAAGGATCTGTAATAAAAGTGTCATCCAACACCTGAGCATAAATGGAAAGTTTCAAATTTGCCAAAAGTAAAAACCGAGTAAAAAGATATGACTGTAACTCAGCACTATCACCCTAAGTTTTCAAGCCCACTTAAGACTGCACCCTGGAAACAAGGAGTTCATAAATGTTAAATTAGACAGACTTTGCTCTGTGATGCAAACCATGGCTGTGACCTAAAGCAAGAATATACAATGCCTTTCAGTTAGAGAATCTGTCACTCTCATTCCCTTTGATGCTCTTCCTTCACTTTCAGGCAGAGAGCGCAGGGAGTTAAGGTTTGTGGCCTGCTCCCCTGTTGTCCCTCATTTTACAGGCACTGAAACCCAGATGAAACCTCGAGCCGCACGAGAAACACACAGACACAAAATCCCGCTCACTTTCATCAGTTACTTTTTCCTTTATGAAAGTTTCTATCAGAGAGCCAGTGAGCCTCATTATACAGTCACCCAGCAATAGTTACCACATAGTCATTCAAAATGAAGCATTATAGAAACTCCCATAAAAGGCTTCTTCATCTGAACGCACACTCGCCTAAGTCCTTTCTTCCTCCCACTTTGAGGTGCAGTAGAAGTGAATGAGTCTCTGCGGGCGCTCTGGCTCCTGCAGATCACAGGGGCCTCTGTGGCCCCTTGTAACCTTCTCGGTTATCTCTACTCTAGCGACAGCATCCCTGGATAGATAGGGAAGGCTGAGTCAGCAGCCTAGACCTGTCATCCCTTTGTTAGAAACTTGCCCATAAATATTAGCTGTGGGTCTACATTTAGTTACCCCATAGCAAACTTCTCTCTGTGTCAAAATTCCACGTATTTATCGCATGCCTGGAGTTTCTCGTTAAAGGTGGTAGAAAACAGTTAAACTAAACAGTTTAAACTGTGACTAAAACCAGTTAAAATCCAAACCTGCGACTGGACTTGGATTTGGTCAGAACTACCCAAAGCATGTGCTACGGGGGGCTGCCCCAAGAAGGGAGGCAGGCGGTTCACGCTCTCCTGTTCCTCACTGAGTATAACACAACTGGACCGTATTTAACATATCAAGGACATGAGGCATCTTCAGAAATCAGCAGAAGACTGTAGACTTGTTTTGTTGGGTGGTTGCATCCCGAATAGATTGCTCTCTCTGTTGTCTGTTCTTTGGAAAAGGTACCAAGAGCAACAGCACTGCATTTTGGGATTGATGCAAAGCTGCTCAGTAGGGTTAGAGCACATGGCAAAATGTCTGGAGCTCAGTCTATGCTAATGCCCTTACTGCTGCTGCTGCTTGGAGGAAACAACCGGAGATGAATTACTGGTCTTAACTTCCCTAATTAAGGAAGAGCTGGAGGGAATACATCATGGCCAGTAGGAAAGAAGCTGAAGAAAAAGAAATTTTTCTGGTATATGCTTCAAATGATTCATGACTTGCAATACATCATATGCAGTCCTGATTCAACAAGATTCTTAAGCAAGTGTATTGCTTTAACTTGTAACCCTCTCTGAAAACTCTGGGAAAATTGAGTAGTGTTTCATTTCAAAAAATGAAGGACTAAATGAGGACAGAATTTAGACCTAAGAGGAACTGCTATATTGTTTTCACCTTTTTTAGAGACACTTTTTTCACATCGGTCATTTGTAGCTGATCCCCTTCAGTGGAACTAAATATTGATGTGTCTCTCAGATCAGAAACATGTCTTGTTTCACTATGACTTTAACAATTCTGTGAGACGTGGTAAAGTTTTTAGGCACACAGAACTCACAAACAAAGCAAGAATAGCACACTCTCAGCTGCGTTTGTCTCCACGTACACGAGAATAGATGACATGATCTCAGGGTCTTTCATACATAAGTAACATCTATGTGGCATTGTTCATAGAACAACAGACCTAGAACAGAATTACATTAGTGTTTTCACAGAATCACAG
>VXAK01000381.1:0-14703 GCA_013399435.1 Arenaria interpres | reverse complement strand
ACTCTTAATTTTATGGACGACTATCATGTTATTTTTCTTTTGTTTGTTTTGAGTCTATAAAATCCCTTATTATATGAAATATGTTCTTCATCTTTGATTGTCACTCTTTTTTGAAGCTTTTAAAGTATTAATGTATCTTTTATGCACTGGAAGGGCATGGTTTCCATGCAGTTATCAGAACTGGGCACCCCATGGATTTCTGTAATGTCAGAATGATGTTTTCTCCCTAGTTTCCTAATTGTTTCCTAAATACTCTGTGAATAGTATGTGAAAAAAGGATTCTTAATCATGCATGCTCTATTTTAAATGTATAAACTTCTTCTTTCATTGTCAATAGATTGCTTAAGAACCACGGTCTCTCAATGTTCTTACAAAGTTCTGCGAGCTTTTGCAACTGGCTCTTCTCTTTGCCATCCAGCAAACTTTCTCATGGCACTATTCAGTCTGTTTCCAACTGCTGACATTGATCTGAAAGAGAAAAGATATCACGTGGTGTATTTCTCCAGTGTGATTGCCCATCCTTTGACCTTTCTTTTTTCCTGTGGAAACAAACTGAAAAACAAACATTGTTGTTTTTTATTACTTATTTCAGGTCAAAGAGGAATAACATGGAAATAAAAACACTTACTTATCTTCAACTCCTACCTGTCCCCATATGTACATACTCCCTACAATCCCAGTATTTTCTGCATGCCAGGCTTTTTCTCCAAACCTATCCTTCTGAAAATGTGACGGTTTGTTAAAATATGGATGTGATTCAGCACAGGAATACTTTTTGCAGTAAGTGAAATTTGTCCTGTGGCTATCAGCTCCACACAATTCTTTTCAGTAAACCATATTTAGACTTCACCAGTAATAACTATGTTTTGCTTAAAGCAAAATCAAGGTCAGCTGCCTTAAGCCTCTTAATTTTTTCACATTTTTAAGAAACCATCAGAAAAGGTATTATTACATCATATATGCTCATTAGCCCACTTACTCCGAATATAGTGAAATTACTAGATTATCTCTGTTCAGTACTCCAGTTTAAAACAAACCAAAAGTTTTATTAGAAAGAGGAAAGTGATCTCTCACACAAGTCAGGAATTGAGGCTCTCTTACAAGATCAAGCAATTACAACATTCTGAAATTAAGAAAGGACAGTATTTCTTCTATAAGACTTTAAAAAAATAAAGTAAAATAAAATAAAATCAAAACCTTTGAATCTAAAAAAGGGGAAAGGTAACACTCCCAAAACAATTTATTTTACTCAATGGCCAATAAAACTTGGTTTCAAATTTCTCCTTTACTTATACATAGCAGAACCTATTTCTCCAAACAGAGAAACCTAACTGTAATGATGGTAAGAGTTCACGATAGTCTTCAGTCTCTCTTCGACATGGATGAAATGTCATTTTGCATTTGATAGTGTAATTTTCTTCTGAGCTGGTGACAGAAGGTAGATCTACTCTTTTATGATACTGATACGGTCTTCTACTGCTGAAAACAATGCAGAAGTACAAAGAGTTTCATTAGTCTTAGTATCCCAATTAATATAATACAATTAATGTACTGAAACCTGCTATCTGCTGTCAGGACTTCACAGAAAAATAAAGTGAGACATCTGAGCTTTGTGCAGCAATTAGCAGGTTTTCAGAATAGCAATGTGAGAATTAGTTGCTACTTTTCACATTCAGCTTGTTTTTGCTACTTCTTGCTGCCTGAGAGACTTGTGAATGAAAAAACAAGTGGGTTGAACTGCTTTTGTACTCCCCAGGACTTCGGAAAACAAAATAAATAAAAAGCCCTCAAATGACTTCATATCCTTTCAGGATGAATTACTAGCAATGCCAAGGACTTTTCTGTAGTTTTTTGGGTAAATGAGAGGTGAATTGGGTTTACAGGTGAAATTCTACCCCAAGTGACTCGAAGAGGGAAGGAATGGCGTTTATTAACTCAATAGTGTTTGAATTTCTCCGACAGACTGTAAGACCTTTCAAGAGTATCAGTTTGTAGTAACATTAAGATATAGAAATATAGGGAGTTCCATCTCAGAAGCTGATACATCTTTCTAAACATGTACAGAAGAAATGTTACTGAAGAAATGTTACCAAAGAAATGCAAGATCACTTTAAAAATAAAAACCTAGGGAGGTTCTCAATAGAATAAAGGGAAAAATCTGGCATCAGGGAACATAAGACAGAATGATGATATTGTTTAGCATTCACTACATGTGATGATATGCATTGCAGAGGGAGACATGTTTTCTAAAATCTTCTAAAAACTTATTTGGATTTTTTTTTTTGTCCTTGAGGTCAGTTTCTTTTTTGTGTATATCTTTAGGCCACAGTGATGAGACTTTGATTCCGTTTTGTGCTACAGGCCATTGTTGCAACATGTGCAAATAAATATTTAGTACTAATAGTAATAATTGAAAGATAGGTGTACGTAGCGACATAATTTCTGCTACTCTTCCATTAACAGTTGTTCTTCAGGCTTCTTCAGAGAGGAAATTTCACTTCATGAGTAAAAAAAAGGAAGAAATCACAGACCAATGGGTTGCTTTGCAATGTTCAGGAGGTTTTGTGTCTATATGAGGTGGTATCACTTTATATCCTGGTTCAACTGATCAGAAATTTAACATCAGAAATTTACAATATGGGGATTATCCACGGAGGGACGATCACTGAAAGGAAAAACACAGGAGAAGAAGTCTCCCGTTCTCTATTGGCTGCAAAAGCAATTTTTGTCTAGTCTTTTTGTCCTTATTTTATTTTACGACTAGAAATCCCAGTAAAATAGCAGGGGGTCATTCACAGCTGAGTTAATTAACATGCTGCCAGTGCTGATGAACGAATTCTGACAGAAAGCACACACAATGCTGGAAGAAGCACTGCAGGAGTCCCTTTTAGCTCATGGCAATTCAATATAAAAATAATAAAAAAAGGAATTTAAATGGAGGATTTAGTGGAAAATCAAATATCTCAATTAATAATAATTAATAATTAAAAGAAAAGTCAAAAATGTATTGGAGTATTTGCATATTTGAGATTCATAACCTCTAACTAATTTTTTGCAGCTTCTTCGGTATGCAAAAGAAAATGTAAACAAAAACTAGCTGGAAACCGATGTACATGTAGATACAACCAGTCAAAATATGTTTCTACCTGGAAAAATTATTTTGTTAGAGTTCTGTAGTGCAGAGACTTGATGTTTTCTGCATAAAATATGTGCCAATCTACAATTATTTTTTTTTTAAGTAGAAATTCTTTCAGTCAACTTAGGCCTTGACTTAGGAATCAAATTGTCTCTCTTTTTTTGCGTCATCCCTTAATATGTAGGTTCTGCAGGCGAAACATGGTCTTCTGGGAGCAACCAGACAACTTTATTGCCTGCTGTTTACACACTGCAGGAGACTGGAAACACAGCTCTGCTGAGGGAGTATAATCCAGCTCACTAATCCTAGAAATGCTGACTCTGAGTGCTGCTCTGAAAAAGACAGCAATAAAAGATTCATTTTTCTCACTCGAGGACGCGGAGAACAGAAGGGACCAGCACTCCCTTTTGAAGGGACCATCTGGCCCTGTGCTCTGCCTGTAAAGGCTGCAGAATTTTTTCCAGAAACTGGATTAAAATATGTTTCTCAGAGACTATCTAATCTGTTTTTAAAGACTCCAAACAATAGCAAGTCCATGGCTTCTTCTGGCAGTTTGTTCCAATGGTTAATTAGCTCACCAATGCATCTTATCGCATCTTATTTCGAGGCTAAATGAGTCCAACTTCAGTTCCCAGGCGCTGGATCTTCTTAGGTCTTCACCTGCAAGACTAAGACACCCTTTATTGTCAATTAACTTTTCTGTGGTTAAGTATCTATGCAGCATGATCTAGCAACTTAATTTTCTCTTCAATAAACTAGCAAATTGAATTCCAGAAACATCCCACTACAAGTATTTTCTTCTAGCATATCTGGGTCATTTTTTAAGTCCTCTGTATTCTCTTCATTAAATTCATATCTTCTATGAAGTGCACACCTTGAACAGGATGAAGAATTCTTCAGATTTTTATGAACGTTGTGTACAGAGGTTATCTGGTTCCCTTCTTAATATTCCATCCAGTGACAATACTCACTAAACATTATGCTGAGCTTCCACATTGATACTGTTCTCTCACATAATAGTTAAGTTTTTTCTCAAGTTGCTGCTTTCCAGGAAGAAGTCATTCTTCAGTGCTGCTGAAGTGTGCACTACTTCCTAAGTGTAAAAACTTGCGCTGTCAATGTTGCACTGAAACACATTTTGCTGAATTGTGACCTTGTACCCAGGAGATTTGGAACATTGTGTAACAACACTTTCTTCTCCTTGTTGTTTAGTGCTTCCATTGATCTATACAATATAGTAGCAAAGATCTTACATAACCATCTAAATACACAAAATATTATTGATGAAAACATTGAGTAGTATCAGATGTTGAAGAATCCTCAGTGCTTCTAGCTAACATAAACCCTAGCACTGATTTTTTCCCCCTTTATATTTTATTTGCTACCTTTGAATACATCAGGATTTGCCTAACCAAAACATATGAAGAATTGATTATATACATTGCATGCCTTCTCAGAATAAGGTATTATATAATGTCGTGTCAAAAACTTTGAAATATTTGAAGTGTGTAATTGCTTTTATCAAGCTGTTTCATCATCTGATCAAAGACTATCACAGGATTTTCGTGCTCTGGTTATATTTTCTAACAAAACATGGCAACTCTATTTTTGTACTAATTTCTGTTGGCATATTGCATGTGCTCTGAATATAAATATTTAATGAAGAATGAGAAATACTGAAATTTCCAATATGATTTTAAGAGTTCTAGTTTATATAAGGTTTTTAGGACCCAGATCCTTCTATGCAGGATATAATAAGAACAGGAGAATGATCAAATTACCTCCTCTCTTCAGGATGAAATAGATGGAGACCTTTAAAGATTAAAAAGGTAGAAAGGATCAGTGATGTAATTATCCCAGAAAACAGCACCATATTTGATGAAAGACAGTATTCTCTTTCTGTAATGATTCTATTGATAGTATATGAATAGCAGTCTATAAGCTCTATTTTCTAGAAAAAAAAATCTTTTGTTACAACATCTGTAAATTATGCTGAGCATTTTCATTGTTTTTTTCTGTGTGGTCTGCATTTTCTCATTCACATGACATTGACTTACTAGATCTTCATTTTTGTCCTCACGCATTGTACTGGTTTTGACTGGGATACTGTTAATTGTCTTCATAGAAGCTTGTATGAAGCTATGTTTTAGATTCATGACCAAAATGGTGCTGATACAGAGATGTTTTAAGTATTGCTGATCAGTGCTTACACAATGTCAAGGCCTTTTCTGCTACTCACTCCACCCCACCAGCAATTAGATGGGGTATACAAGAAGTTGGAAGGGGACACAACTGGGACCCCAACTGACCCCAACTGGGATGTCCCATACCATATGACATCATGCTCAGCAATAAAACTGAGAAGAAGGATGGAAAGGTGGATCTGCAGTACTGTGTCCAGGTTTGGGCCCCTTACCACAAAAAAGACATTGAGGTGCTGGAGCAGGTCCAGAGAAGGGCAACGAAGCTCGTGAGGGGTCTGGAGAGTAAGTCTTATGAGGAGAGGCAGAGAGAGCTAGGGTTGTTCAGTCTGGAGAAGAGGAGGCTGAGGGGAGACCTTATCACGCTTTATAACTACCTGAAGGGGGGATGTAGAGAGGCGGGGGTTGGTCTCGTCTCCCAAGTCACAGGAGATAAGACAAGGGGACATGGCCTCAAGTTGCGCCAGGGGAGGTTTGGATTGGATATTAGGAAACATTTCTTCACGGAAAGGGTTATCCAGCATTGGAATGGGCTGCCCAGGGAAGTGGTTGAGGCACCATCCCTGGAGGTGTTCAAAAGACGGGTAGACATGGTCCTCAGGAATATGGTTTAGTGATTTTTATTTCTTATTTCTTATTTATTTTTTTGTCAGAGTTAGGTTGATGGTTGGACTAGATGATCTTTAAGGTCCCTTCCAACCTAGACGATTCTATGATTCTATGATCTTTGGAATGATGGCATTTGTCTTCTCAAGTAACCATGAAGCATGATGGAGCCCTCCTTTCCTGGAGATGGCTGGACACCTGCCTGCCAATGAGAAGTGGTGAATGAATACCTTGTTTTTCTTTACTTGTGAATGCACCTTTTACTTTACGTATTAAACTGTCTTATCTCAACCCATGAGCTCTCTCACTTTTACCCTTCCAATTCTCTCACCCATCCCTTGGTGGGGGGATGAGGGAGCAGCTGGAAGGTGCTCAGCCAGGGTTAAACCATGACACTCATGCCAGTGGATTGTTACAGCAGCTCTGGCTTTTTGGTTAAAATAAAATATTTTTTTAGAAAGTTTATTCTTTTCTTGACACTGTTTTACCTATTTTAAAGTTCCAGTTGCTATTCCTGTGTTCTTGAGAGGCATGTATGTCTTCTCCTTTGGTGTAAGGAAGTACTGACAAGATGATGAATATGAGCAGCTGAAATGTCTTTTACATAGTTTGTTCTCAGGTCCTTTGGGGTCCTTGCTTTGAGAACTGAACATAACTGAGTTGATTGAGCAGTTTTCATTCTATGCTACCATCAGGTTGAGGATCTCTTTCTTGTGGAGTTGCCATTCTCATGTTATAATGTTTTGACAACAAGTCAAGTATGTTTATCTCTATCCCTTTCTTGCTATACACATCAAAACTGTAGCAGTGCAAATTCAATGAAGACATTTTGGAACTGTATATAGTATATTTCTAAAAACACTGTCCTCCAAAGCAGCTCTGTGACTTTACGCATATTGATAAAACTTTATACATGCAAGCACTATGGGGAACACTTGTTTTCTGTATGGACATATCCATTCTAATGGCAACAATGACCATGATTTAAGTTATTACTTGTTTTCCTTTCTGAGGAAGATGTACAAGCTTTCTTACTCCCATTATTCTGTATTAGTCTTTCTTCATTCGTAACCAATTATTTGAAGGCAACAGCTGATGAAAATAACATGTTCAAGCAATTAAGGTAATTTCTTTCTCTCTCCAAGGCTTTTCACACATTGGAAATGCACCAGCAGAAGCGAACAGAGATTTCACAAGGCTTTTTATTCTCTAAAACACGTGGATCTATGCATGGTGTATACAGCTTTAGATTCTAAGAATCAGACTGTAGCTTTTGGGTCATCTGCCAGCACACCCTGTCTCATTCTGTGCCAGTCATCTTTTCATAGAATTTCATCTATATGTCCTGGCTCCATTTTAGCAAAGAGACGAGTTGCGTTCATAATCTCCCACAGCACTGACAATGCTATGTCTGGATCCATACATCAGAATGACATTGAAACCTGCAAACTCTGTTAGTGTGCTTTGCCACTGATTTTTCTGCTGCAGGTTTATTCCCTACTAGCATTTCCAAAGTATACCTACCTGCTGGCATGCCAGATGTGGTGAGGTACTTTCTTTGTCTTTTCCTATAGCATGTGCCAATATACATTTTTGGCATCAGATAGAATTTCTCTTTTATGAAACCAGTTAATTTTTCTTTGTCTGACAATTTTCAGTATTTTTTTCTTACACAACATTAGGAGAATTGGTGCTATGCACTTGAGGAGATTTTCATGCATTTCACCTGCAACAAACCTGGTTATTCAATCAATGAATTCAGTTCAACCATCAAAGTCTTCACTTCTCTTTTGCTATCTTGTTATTATTTTTTCTATAAATGCAGTAGGAATACTACCTGAGAGTAATGATTTCAGCACATGAGAGGAACTGTATGTTCTCATGATTTTGGGAGTTAATCTAGGAAACTTCTGGATTTCACAGGTTAGAGAATTTGAAGAACATGTGGCATCTTACAACTGACTATTCTGTAACACCCTCCCTGTAACAAAAACACAAAAGTAAGCGTTATTATTAAAAAATGTCAAATCAATTCTGGAAAAATACAAATATGATAAAACCGTCAAATTTGTCAAAAATGGACCAGAAATATGGAATGGTTTGAGCACTTCGTAACTTAGAACAAGACTATACCTTTAATCATTCTGTTGTGAAAAATAAGATAAAGCCAAAATTATAACCCAGAATCTGACAAAACACAACAGCCAAAGACAATTTTTGTTTGGTTTGATGGAAAACGTGTGTCTAGGAAGAAGTATTACTATTCTGGGAACATTTTAAAAGAAGATTATTGCAGGATACCTAACAATCTAATAATAAATAAAAAAGTGAAAATGCTTTGACCACAAAATAGTAATTTAAAAACTCCAGGGCAATGGAGCTGAATAAACAAGAAATCAAGGCTGGTTTGATTAAACTAATTGTCAAAGTTCCAACTGGTTTGTGAAACAGCTGCAGCAATCCTACTCTCCCCACCCTGCTCTCCATCCTTGCTATCCAAGTCGCTGAGCTGGTTTTTACAAATCTTTTCTCCTTTCCCACCATGTTATTTCCTCTTCTCCCTGTCATCAGGTAGCCTTTAATGCAGTATTCTCTCCTCTGATGACTTCTCTTTCCCACACAGTTCCATCTCCCTTCCTTCCCCAAGTTGTATGACACCAGATGGACAGGCATTACAGTACTTCAAGCATACATGAACTGTCTGAAGATGCAAATTTTGAAGAGATTTAGGAGACAAACCCAAAGGAGCAAAGCATGAGGTATTGTAATGGTGAATTAGTAAAGAATGGGCCATTAGCTTGGACACTGTACAAAATTGTTTCATTCATGTAAAGAATTAAAATAACATAACAAAATAAGGAAATATCATGCCCCATTTTGGAAAAAGGAAACTTAATAGGCATGACAGCATGATATCTCCTTCCTTATTACAGCCTATCAAATGTAATATTTAATATATATATTCCCATTTATGAAGAGAGTAAAGTAAGAGAAAATCAATTTTGTTGAGGAAAAATAGGTCAGTTATATAATGAAGTTATAGTGGAATAAGCTTCATCTATACCTTTAATTTTTACAGATTTTAAGAAAGCTCATGAATAACCTGCATGTGCTACAGGATATGGGACAGCCTCTATGCTATAAGTCAAGAATGTGAAGTATCTCTTGAAATTGTTATGCTGGTACAATGTTGCATTTACATTCAGAAAGTCTAACATGAACACAGAGTAAAACTTCTGTTGATTATGACTTCAGTATAGGATTAAATCCAGAAAATTAATTATCCACACGACATAGTGATGTGAGTAAGAAGAAATAAGAACACGGAACACCTTGATGCAGTGGTGATTTGACTTATTGCTGAAAGAACTGAACACAGAGTTATAAAGATGGTCAGAGAAATGGAAGAAGTATCAGGAAAGATTGCACTCAACACTCATAATGATAAACCCAGATATATGGCAAATATATTTGGTCAGCAGGCAGATCTGAATGTATTTCTAGACACAGTCTGAATACCTAGGAGCAATCTATCACCAGCTTCAAGGAGGAACAGGAGACTTGGGCAGAGGGAGAACAAAGTGACATTAAGGGTATGGAGAGGGACCATCTATCTTAGGCAGCAGCTCGGTATGTCTAAAAACAAATTCACAATAGTGAACAATGGCATCTCGTGAAAACTGAGATGGATGAAAAAAAAAGAAGAGAAGCTTTCTTGATGTTTAGAAGAAGTCAAGAAATTAATATTAAAAAGTTATATTATTTACTTCTACCTAATGGAAAAACAAGCTGGCAGTGTATAAAAACTCTAGCTTTTCTTCTGTAGGGATTCCTCAGTGACAACCTGAGTTTTAGGTCTACATTTCAGGTCATTACAGATCTTATTTTTTATAGAGATGTGAGCTCTGGGATCTTATTACTGAAACGTAAGACAGACAACTAAATACTTCTGACAATAAAGTACTATGACAGATTATAGACCAGGAAAAGGAAAATAAGATCTAATAAGGAATCATGAGAAGTCTACAAACACCCAAATAAAATAAACACAGCGATATCTCAATGATATCAGAAAGTAGAAATACGATGATAGTGAAAAGAGTAGACTAATTATTTGTCTTTTGAAGGAAAAAGAAGAAAAAAAAAGAAGGATAATAAGAAAACTAAAAATTCTCAATGTGAAATCTTAACAAGAGAAAGAACAATCTTGACAGGATGAGTTGAATAAAACTCTGAAACTAGCTAAGGTTTTAAACAAGCAGGGTAGTAATTAGAGTGACTAATGGGGCGAAATCCAGTTGGCGGCCGGTCACCAGTGTTGTCCCTTAGGGCTCAGTTTTGGAGCCAGTCTTGTTTATATCTTTATTGATGATCTAGATAAGGGGATTGAGTGCACCCTCAGTAAGCTTGAAGATGACACCAAATTAGGTGGGAGTGTTGATCTGTTTGAGTGTCAGAAGGCTCTACAGAGGGAGATGGCCAACAGCAACTTGCCCTTTATCAGGAATAGCATGGCCAGCAGGAGTAAGGAAGTCATCGTGCCTCTGTACTCGGCACTGGCAAGGCCTCACCTTGAGTACTGTGTTCAGTTTCGGGCCCCTCACTACAGGAAGGACATTGAAGTGATGGAGCTTGTCCAGAGGAGAGCCACCAAGCTGGTGAGGGGTCTAGNTGGGTGTTGGCCTCTTCTCCCAAGTGAATAATGACAGGACCAGAGGAAATGGTCTAAAGTTGTGGCACGGGAGGTAGAGATTAGATATTAGGAAAAATTACTGAGAGAGTGGTCAGGGCCTGGAACGGCCTGCCCAGGGAGGTGGTGGAGTCACCATCCCTGGAGGTATTTAAGAAACATGTAGACATGGCTCTTCAGGGCATGCTTTAATGCCCAAGATTATTGGTTTGTGGGTGGGTGGGATGTGGTGGGGTGTTGTGTGTGGGGTTGGTTTTTTGTTTTGTTTTGGGGTATTTTTTGTTTGTTTGGGTTTTTTTTGTGGTTGGACTCGATGATCTCAGAGGTCTCTGGCAACCATGATGATTCTGTGATTCTGTGATAATTGCAGTACTTCATGAGGCAGGTGATGTACAGGCTGAATTGTTTTATTTATTCACCCATGTAACATGAGGAAAGAATCCAGATCTTCAGGTATGCAAGGATTCTTAAGAACTTTCTGTCAGCTTGCACAGGTTGGATCACCTGTGCTAGATATTGTTGCTTTGCTTGTGTAATTAACTGTTTGAATTCTTTGGTCCAGGTAATAGGTCCCTCATTCTTGCATTCACTAATTTTAGTCAAAGGTAGAGGCTTTTGGGTTTCACACACTTCCTGCTTGCCTGGCCCGTTCACTACTCCCTGGAATTTGGGTTGTACATTACACCATGTTGGTGGTGTTAAGATGAATCCATCATACTCAGTTGCCATTTGTCTTTTTTTTCTGTGAAATTCCAAGGAAGGCTTGTTGGCACTTCACTGCTTCTCCCTTTATGTTAATCTGGTGCTTAGTTTCTGCTTCTGGGCTGCTCCCTAGTCTTCATATCTGGTCAGTATAGCCTAGTCTTCATATCTGGTCTGTATAGCCTGAGCTATACAAGCCATTTGTTTTAGTAATTTTTCATTGCATTAAAGTAATATATGAAAAATCCTAGTCTCTGAAACACAGTTTACTGTCTTCCTTTGCCTTCCCCTCGTTTCTCTTCCTTTCACAGAATCACAGGATGATATGGGGTTGGAAGGGACCTCTGGAGATCATCTAGTCCAACCCCCCTGCCGAAGCACATCCACCTAGAGCAGGTTGCACAGGAACATATCCAGGTGGGTTTTGAATGTCTCCAGAGATGGAGACTTCACCATCTCTCTGGGCAGCCTGTTTCAGTGCTCTACCATCCTCAAAGAGGTTCTTCCTCATGTTTAGATGGAACTTCTTATGTTCAAATTTGTGCCCATTACCTCTTGTCCTGTCACTGGGCACTACTGAGAAAAGACCGACCCCATCCTCTTGACACCCACCCTTTAAGTATTTATAGGCGTTGATCAGATCCCCCCTCAGCCTTCTCTTCTCCAGACTAAAAAGATGCAAGTTCCTCAGGCTTTCAAAGCCTTTCCCTTCCTCTTTTTTTCTCATTTGCTGTCTTTGACATAATACATTTCTTCCTATAATTATTGCATAGTAATCTATGAAAATGGCATTATGAGTTGTCAAGGTGGTCTTCCCAATGCCCATAGACCATACTTGGCATTTGTTCTCATCTACTTGTGTTTTTCCTTTTTTTTTAACCTTCGCATATAGTGTTTACATATTGAAATGATGCAATCATAAATTCATAGTGTCTACTTAATACAATTTCAGACTTTTAATACACGGGCCTTCATCTTCTTAATTCTTTCAATTTAGGAACTTGAAAATCTCTCTCTGCTCCGCCCACCCCATCCTCTCCCCCCCCGGCACCCCACACACACACACCCGCCAAGAAATGGTACTGGCAAGTTATGTTTGATTTCTGAATTAATGTTATAGTTTTTGACATAAGCAACATTTAGGCGTGAAGTCCTCACATCAAGAACAGAAAGAAAAGTCCTGAGTTGTAGGGCTTTTTTAAATCCACCAACAGGGTTAAAGATAGTAGTGTTAATTGCTTCCTTTATCTGAAAAGGAAAACATGAGTTCCAATCAACTGCTAAAAGTCTTGTAAGCAGAGGTTTGCAGGACAGTTAGGAGAAGAAGAGGGAATGGGAATTTTAAACTTTTCTCATTACTGCAGTTTAACTTTGCATCACTATGTAACGCTGTACCAGGGAAAAAGTGGACTCAGAATAACTTTCCTCTTGAACCAGAGGTTCTTTATTTTTCAAGATAATCAGGCTTTTACTGACATAGGTGGAGGTGCCACCGCCTTTTGTTTTCCTCTTCCTTTCTTTACTTGAAGAATCAGGTTGATGGCAGCCCAGCTTTGATGTGATCAATACCATGTGGCAGCTATGGTTTGGCCTTTTGCTTCTTCCCCATAGCATGCTTCGGCATGTGAACAATATCCCAGTATTATTTAATCAAATAAAACTCATTATCAGTTAAACATATTGGTGATTTTTACCACCACTTTACAAGATTTACATCTTTGTCTTGAACTGAACTGTACCGTAAAGATTCTGTTAAGTAAAATTCATTTTAGGGACAATGCAGTATTCTATCTAGTCTTTGGCTAGCAATTTCCAGCAATGTGTCTCACATTTGCCAATTTCAACAAAGTGCTTTAGGGTACTTCAAATAGCACAAGGGGACTAAATGTTTGCAACTGAATCCCACAGTATATGTGGGATGTAGATTACCTCTTCAGTGCAGAGATCCTCCCTAAAGGAGCTTCTATGACTTCTTCTAGATTAGTAGATGCAAGGCCAGAAAGATACATACAGATTTCTACACTCATGTTTATATAAGGGAAGCTCAGACAATTTCACGTTGTAATGAACCTGATATTTAGGATTTCCCTAAAACATACCTTCAAAGAAAGGGCCCTATCTCACATTGGTCTCAAGACACAAAGAGGCAGAGAGCACAGTACATTCACTGCAAGTTGTTTTAAGTGTTATATGTATAATACGGGCATTTTTGACTCTTAAATCACTTAAATTTGTCCTTTAGCTTACTTTAAAGATATTGTTTACTAACATGATTTTAATAAATTAACATATATGTGTATTTAACTAACTCACCTGTTTTGATTTGGATTATAGCTTTATTTCTAAATCTTGGTAAATTTTGAAGTGTTAATGATCACTAAAAGCGAAGACAGAAGACTGAAGAATATGATGTTAGATTATTCAGCACTGATAAGTATACTTTCAATTAAGATAAACACTGGCCTGCCACAAAAGCTAGAGGGCAAATTCTGAAAGTTACATAGAGCTTGGAGGAAGGAGACAATTTATTTACAAGGAATAGATCAGAGGCTCAGGCTACTTTGATTACATCTTGTGTTATTCTACAAGTCTTTTCTTTAAAGTTAATGGTACAAATTGTGGAGGCAGCATACACTGGAATATATGTATAATCATAAGTGGCAGGAAAATTAGCCCAGCTAAAGTGCATCTACACAAATGCACACAGTATGGGCAACAAACAAGAGGAGCTGAAGGCCATTGTACAGCAGGAAAACTATAATATAGTTACAATCACAGAAATGTAGTGGGAAGACTTACACACCTGGAGTGCCGCAGCTGATGGCTACCATCTCTTCGGAAGGGACAGACAAGGAAGCAGAGGTGGTGGGGTAGTCCTCTATGTTAAAGACAAAATCTTTATATAAAGACAATATCTAGAACTTAATAATGGGAATGACAGTGTAGAGTGTTTATGGGTTAGAATCAAGGGGAAGGCCAAGAAGGCAGATATCATGGTGGGAGTTTATTACAGACCCCCAAACCAGGATGTAGAAATCGATGAAATATTCTATCAGCAACTGGAAGAGCTCTTGCGATCATTCACCCTTTTTCTTGTGGAGGACTTCAACTTCCCAGATATCTGTTGGAAATATAACACAGCAGAGAGGGAACAGTCCTGGAGGTTTCTAGAGTGTGTGGAAGACAACTTCCTAACACAGCTGGTGAGCGAGCTAACCAGGGAAAGCACTCTACTGGACCTGCTGCTTGTTAACAGAGAAGGTCTTGTCAGGGATGTAAAGGTTCAAGGTCATCTTGGGCAGAGTGATCATGAAATCATAAACTTTTAAATTCCTGCAGAATCAAGACAGGGAGCCAGAAGAACTGCC
>VXAK01000379.1:38399-55066 GCA_013399435.1 Arenaria interpres | reverse complement strand
CTTAAACAATGGCTCCAGGATCTGATCTTCTTTTTATACAGTAATATATTAGTACATTAACAGGAAAAAAGAAAGGGAAGGCAATTCCCACTTCACTGAAAAAAACTACATAATTATACCCCATCAACAACAATTTTATCCATGTCCACATGATTCCTTTTTTTCACAAACACATTAAAAATAAAACAACAAAAATAGTAAAATTCAGAAAACGGTCAACCAAATATAAAAATTATTAGGTTCCATTTTCAACATATCCAAATTCAAAGAAGGTCCAAAACCCAATGCACTGCGGTGTAAAAGCTGAGTGACTTCAACTGAAAAAGAGGATTGAACCAGATGCTATTCAATTTATCTTGAATGAAGATATTCTACAAGCACATTCTCAAAGGTTTTCCAAATTAATTTTAGGCAGTGAAAATTGGCTCAACTTCTATCCAAATAAACAATGATAAATTTTCTGAAGGTTTTGCTATTCTTTTTCAAGTATAGAATGCATAGCAAGACAAAATGTCTCTTCTTAGTCATGTTCTGGAACACCCTTTTATTATTTTGCAGAAAATTAATTTTTTTTATGTGGCACAAGATTTGTCTGATATTTTATCTATTTACTTTATAATGAAAAGCCGCCCCTATATGTTATTTGTATCAGGCATATATAATACAATAGCCTTTGTTAAATACTGTGGAAAACTCAGTTTCAGTTCAATATCCTCTTAAACAAATGGCAGTAATATAGGGCTAATTCTTCTTTCAGCAAAACTAGAAAGGAAAATTATTTATTCATAAGGTATCGCACAAAATTCATTAGCACAGCTGTTACTGCCTGCACAAAGAATTCCAAATGAGCATGATGGGTTATAAATTTAAATTAAAATTGATTAGTAATGCAAATCTTAATGACTGCAGAAGCAGGACTATGTAAAGTCATGACATTGTGTACAGTATTTCTCTCTCATGAGCTATTTTAAAAATATCTTTACGGATAGTGCCAAACTGTATCTATGGAGGAATATCAGAAATGAGCCAAAATTCACACATATCATTAGTGGCCAAAGAAACCACTTAGTGAACCAACCTGCTAGTGTAGACGTTATGTCAGGGGAAACAGCCTTGTTTAGCACTCTTTCCAGGGCACTTTTGGAATATGTAAATTATGTTTCTCTGCCTTCACTTTCATTAGCAGTTCAGCTAATCTCTTTAATGCTGTTAATGTATCTACTTAAAAGCTTAAGATCTCAAATCATCTGTTGATTTTCAGAAGTGATAAACCTACTGTCAGATACAGGTAATATATTATTCTGCTAAAAATTGTTTTGGTAAAATGGATACATATTTTCCAATCTTTATTAGAAATGTGGTTGGTTAAGTGAGCTTTATAAAAGCATAATCAAAATTCACATATTCAGCTCAATCCCAACTGGAACAATAAGTCTTGTCTATAATTAGAGCATCCTTTGACACACTTATTAATTACATGTTACATTTAAAACATATTCAGAAATTACACTGAGGAGAAAAAGTACAAAGCCTTAAGAGAGAGACTGCAGTTTGAACCCATGATATTTTTTCCTTTCTCTTATTTTGTTATTGAGGCTGTTGTACTTCCTGACAGTGCAGATATTAAGTTGTACATCTACATAGCTTTACAATATATAAGCCTACATTTAATTATTCCTAGTATGATCTATGCTATGATTTTGAGCAACATGTTAATATTCAAGTTCAAGGATAGGGATTTAATCCATCTTAATTATAGCTTTAAGGTCATGTTCACTCTCAGGAAGGATTTTATTCCACTTCCAAGAATTCTTAGCAGATATTTATTTATGATCCAGTAAAAAATTATATCCTTTTTTTTTATTATTGTTTTTATTTTTTAAGTCAAATAACAGAGAGGAGTGTCTTGCTCATTTTAATTTGTGGGTCCAGCAAATTTCTCTATTTAAGGAGCACAAGAAAAGTGGGGACTCTAATTAGGTAACATTCTATGTAAAGCTGAGAGAGAGAAGACATTCCTGAAATTATCAAACTGTTATATCTCCAAAAAAATAAGCTACCCCTAGTGCTACCATATATCTGAAAGGGAAAATTATTCAGCTTGTCCTTTCTCTTCAAAACAAATGATTAATTAAACTTTTAGGTTTTAACTGGGAGGACATAATTACAGTCAATTTTGTTGTTTGTTGGGGTTTTGTTTTGTTTTGTTGTTCATAGGAATAAGTTTCAAGGAAAGCATACAGTGTCAGTTCAAATGAATGAGACATTATCTTTACCTTGCTGCTTGGTGCAGCAGGATTATTTCACTTTTGAATACATATTTGTGATGAACTGTACTTATTCAGATAGCAAGCTGGAACTACTCAACTTCAGAAAAAATATTTAGGAAATAAATCTCAAAAAAAATCAAAAAAAACCAAGTTCTTTTTGCAAGGTAGACAGGAATTTAGAGAAACGTGGGATATCTGGATGAGATGTATAAAAAGGTAGATGTGATGTGGAACATGTGTAAGAAGAAATAAGATAGAGAAGTGGCATATGTGTTGAAAAATATGGGGAGGAAAACATAACGTTGAGTGCATTAGTTAGAGTGGCAATAATACAGATGTTAAAAAAGATGAAAATAATTTCTTAGAAATAAGTAAAAGCTACATGACTACCTAGGTATGTAAAAAAGCTTCTATATATCTAAAAAAGGGAGGAAAGCATAAGCAATTTGCAGATTTTGTTACTTGCAAATTACATGAGTCATCCCAGAAGAGTGTTAATGAGAAATCTATACTATATAAGGATGCAATACTTTGTAGATCACCTGTTGTACAGAAAGGAAGGGTAGGTCCAGATATACTTTCAAAGTAGATTTAGACGATTATGTAAAAATACCCCTAGAAACACTTTTTCTGATTTTTTACTTCTGACACCTGAGCATAGGATCTCAAAAAGATATAAAATAATTCTGAAATAAAACCACAGAAATATAAAAATGGAAACAAGTTCAGGTAGATAAAACTCAGTTAACTAGAAAGAAAAAAACCCAAAGTTTTACTGTTTCATATGCAACCGTTAGGGCAGAAAGAAGTTTAGAGAAAAATGTAAATCAGTAAGTTAGAAATTCAGTCGATCACTCTATTGAAAATCATCAGCTCATTCAATCACTGTTCACTTTTCTATGAAATATGTTTTTACCTCATTATTTCCTGTTCAGGTAGTAATATGATGGCTATCTGTGCACCATCTGTTAATATTCTAGGGAACAACTTTAATATAACCAGTTTTATTGTGCAAGTGCTAAACAGGCTGAACATTGGTTCTTTCACAACCCTTACACCCTGCATTTCAAACAGCAGCTGAATGCAAACAGTGAAGTTCTTCCGTCAGTTGAGGTTCTTTTGGTCAGCTGTCTACTTACCTCACAATATGTACAACCAGCTGCCTAAAATTTCTATGTAAAAGTTGGTTTCATTTTTAGATCATCATTTCCACACTGCTGAATAATAACAGAATTTTGGTGACTTGCAATTCTAATACTAGAGGAGAGAAAATTTTGGAAGTTGGGAAGTATAGTTTGGCTATAAGTATAGTGTGTGCTATCTACACATTATATGATATAAACAAAATACCAGGCAGGATTTTTTTTAATATATTATTTATTTATTTTATTAATACCATCTGGATATTCCTGTATCACTGCATCAGGAGAGGCACTGGAGTGGAGTAAGGCTATCCTATCTGCTCCTCATATAATAACCAGTCCAACAAAGAAAGGGTGACAGGTGATAGTAGTAAGGAACTCTCCTCTGAGGGGTATGGAGCCACTCATTTGCCAACCTGATGCACTCCCTAGGAAAATGTGTTTCTTACTGGGGGCTCGTGTCATGGATGTCACTGAGAGACTACTAAACATTGTGCTGCATCTGCTGTTTCATGTGGGCACCAGTGATGCAGCCGGGTGCAACCTGAAGACTATCAAGAAAAATTATAGAGCCTTGGCAGCGGTGGCTGGGGACTCTGAAGCAGAGAGTAGTTTTTTCATCAGTCAAAGGAAAGGAGGTTGATAGACCTAGGTAAATCTGGCAAATCAATAAATGGCTAAAAGACTGGTGACACAGCCAGGCATTTGACTTCTTAGGCCATGGGACTTGCTTTGAAAAACCTGGTTTACTGGGGTCTGATGGGGCCACCTGTCAGAAAAAGGGAAGAGCACCTTTGGTCAGAGGCTTGCCAAGCTTGTGAAGAGGGCTTTAAACTAGAGTTGTCAGGAAGGGGAACCTCAATCCATTTTATTCCTACCAATATGATGCCAATACTATTAATGGATGCCTAGAACCTGGAGAATGGTTGCAGGTCAGCAGGAGAGCACCTGAAATGCAGTGTAAAGGAAAACTAGACACTCCAGCCAGGAAGTTAGTTTCATCAGGGGCTCAACTTAAATGCCTCTATGCAAAAGTACGTAGTATGGAAAATAAACAAGAGGAGTTAGAGACATGCACATGCCTGCGGGGCTTTGATCTTATTGGCATCACAGACATGTGGTAGTATGACTGGAATTTTGGAATGGAATGATACAGGCTCTTCAGGAAGGACAGGCAGGGGAAACAAGGAAGGGGTATCACCCTCTGTGTCAAGGACCAGCTGGAGTGCATGAAGCTCCACCTGGGGACAGATGAGAAGACAGCCGAGAGCTTTTGGGTCAGGATGAAAGGGACAGCAGGGACAGGTGACATTACAGCAGACGTCTGCTACTGACCACCCAACCAAGGGGATGAGGCCCTCTATAGACAGATAGGAGCAGTCTTATGTTCACAAGACCTGGTCCTCATGAGGGACTTCAACCACCATGATATCTGTTGGAGAGACAACATAGCAGGGCTTAAACAATCCAGGAGGTTCCTGGAGTACGTTGATGATAACTTCATCTCCAAGTGACATCGGCGCCAATGAGGAGAGGTACCATGCTGGAGCTTGTTCTCACCAACAAGAAGGGGCTCGTGGGAAATATGAAGCTCAAGGACAGCCTTAGCTGCAGTAACCATGAGATAGTGGAGTTCAAGACTGAGGAGGGTGCACAGTAGGCCTATTACACTGGACTTCAGAAGAGTAGACTTTGGCCTTTTCAGAGGTCTGCTTGGTGGAGTACCTTGGGATAAAGACCTAGACAGAAAAGGAGCCCAAGATAGCTGGCTAATATGCAAGGACCACCTCCTCCAAGCTCAGGAAACACTGGAACAGGCCACCCAGAGAAGTTGTGGATGCTCCATCTCTGGCAGCAAGGTCAGGTTGGATTGGACTTTGAGCACCGTGTGGAAGGTTTCCATACCCATAGCAGGGGGCTGGAACTAGATGACCTTTAAGGTTCCTTCCAACTCTAACCATTCCATGATTCGAAGATAATCGCAAAAAAAAAAAAAAAAAAAAATGTTTTTTTTTTTTTTTTTTTTTTTTTTTTTTTTTTTTTTTTTTTTTTAATGTCAAAGGATTGCAGAGAGCACTACTTCTACCCAAACTTATTAATCAATTCCACATAAATGACCTTGCAATGCTTAATGCTTATATCATTGAAGTAGGATCTATTACAAATACTCATCAATCTATATAAAAAAATAAATTTATGTTTAACAACAGGATCACCAACATTATAAAGAAAAAAAAGACATGGTGAGGGAAAATAACAAAGTGCTGTATCACATTAGATCATGTAATAACTTAAAGGATAGAACTTTGCTGTCAAATGCAGACACCATGAAGAACAAACATCTTCTAACCAGGGTTTTCATTAGAAAGGAGATAAAATAACCTGACATGTAATGTAAAATCAAATTTCAAAGAAAAACCCACATATTTTCCCTGTCTTTCAAGGAACACATTTTTGTTTCTCACTTTGACTATGAACTTCTTTGAACACCTCAGGCCTTTTCTAAAATGAAAAAAATCAAAGGAATTTGAAGTAAAGCTAGTTGCTTTAAATTACAAGTTTAAAGATTAGATGACCTTGAAGAGTGTTCAGCTCTTCAACTGAAATAAATAATATAGATACTGGACCTCAGAAAGGTGGAATAGTACACAGCAGGATGTCTGAATCTTAAAATATACTGCTGCATCTAAAACTCTGTGATACAAACATGCATCAATTTGGAGTGAGGAAAAAAAAAAGTAGTAAAAGAAAAAATAAGAATCCATGAATCGTTCTTGCTGAATAAAAGCCTCTTACTGATTATAAAGCATGTGGAAAATTAAGAACAAACAAATAGAATCATAGAATCATAGAATTTTCCAGGCCGGAAGGGACCTCCAAAGGTCATCTAGTCCGACCTCCCCACAGTCAGCCCGGACACCCCCAACTAGACCAGGTTGCCCAGGGGAAATACATTGTCATCTGTAAGTCTCCAACTTTTTCTGGATGAAATTTCAAAATAGTTCACTTCTGAAACACTTTGGTAATACAAGATTTTGAGAAGTTACATTTCTCCTTCATAATAAATACTGTCAAACAGTATCATTTGGCACCTTGTCATCCCTGACTCTCATACACTTACATATTTTTAGCACCTGTGACTGTATCTTGAAATCTAAAGGCAGATATCTTAAATTCCTGAGCATATATTTCCATGTTTTGAAGAAAACATTTGATTAGACATCCTTACCTTCTTCTTTGCCAAAATAAACAAGAAATTGTATTTAGACTAAACATACAAAACCACAACTTTTGGAATTGAGCAACTACCTCTGTCAGTAATGGTCCTGGGTATATGTTTAAAATTAATTTTAAGCCTTAGGCCTCAAGAGTCTAAGGATTGAGGGGAAACAACATAGAAAAAATGATGGAACAAGAGCCACAATTAGAAGTCTTCTTAATATCCCCCCTCCAATCACTTAATGTCTGTTTTTATGAAGAGTGGTTAAAGTAGCTGAAGCTTTATGATAAAATAGTATTGAAATAAAAGAGGAAAGAAAGTGAGCGGGACATTTTGTCATTTAAGTCTTGAAGCAAAAGATAAGGAGCCGTGAAACAGAAGACCAGAAAAACATTAGGTGGAATACTAATAAGGCAAAAATAATGTTTGGATAAGAAAGTTCACTAATGAACCTTTATAGGTTATAAATAGTGAATTAATAGTGACAAGACTAGCAGGTAATTAATGAAAGAAAAAAAAGCAACAAAAAAAACACAAGAAAAAAGAAACCTAAGGATGTTTATTTCATCTGAGGTATTCCATACCTTGTGCATCATTGGTTGCTAAGGAAATAACTGAGTTTGCCTGTTAGTGATGTTTTAAAAACAGATAGACAGAGGATATTACTGGAATATTGGAGTATTGGACACACGTGCTTTCCTTACATACAATCAAAACTGTTATCTGCTGATAGAGAGTAAAGATGAGTAAATCCTGAGGCACCTGATGCGTATGACAGACATCTGAAATAAAATAATCAAATCCAGTGACCTCAACTCATTTTTAAAAGCTTATAAAATTCCTTAAACCTTTAGCCTTATCTATACTATTTCAAAGACAAAATCTACTGCAAGTGCAATGATTATATGGGAAAACAAGGAAAACTTCTTTGCTTTTATTTAATATAGAGCAGGACATGTAGAGAATTTAGGTTGAGTAATTACACTTACCCCTTTTTAAGGCCTTCACTGTGATATATTTTCTGTATTAGATGACTTTCTTTACTATTCTTTATCCCCTTTACTTCCATCTTTTCAATTACATACAACATTATGATCTTTATACCCATACTTAAAGACCTGGAACCACCTCCCAGAGAATGCCAGTAGTTCCAATCTGCTCCCAGCTCCACTAGAAATCTGTCTTTTGCATCTTCTGATGCATTTTACCATTAAGACCCTGTTGCATTTCAGTGGTAAATTTATGTGTACAGTAAATCAACCTGTATTCTTTCCAACCTGTACATTTAAACTGCTAATGGAAATTCACAGTTTACCTCATATATTGTGTGATAGTCTGTTACAACACTTCAGTATCTCTATTTCTTAGGACTGGTCGAGAAACAAAAATTTTCCAAAGTTTTGAGAATAGTTTCTATCCACCATTAGACCGCAAATAAAGAAAGCTGACATTTTTCATAAGAAGGGAAAAGAAAACAAGAATTCCTCTAATGATGTACAGAAGTGGCCAACAAATTTCTCCAGGATGGACAAAAGCTCAAGCTCTGTATCACTTTATTAAGAATAGAGACTCAATTGCTGCTCACCCATCTGGTGAGGAAACAATGTTCAGGCTGTAAAGATAGCTACTTCCTCTTGTTGATGTTATTTTCCCCATGTTATCAAATATTCCAGAGGAGAAAAAAAAGCTGAAAAATCATTAACATTTTAACTACTGTATAGGAGTATCACCTGGCATAAAAGAAACCCAAGCAAACTCACTCTCCCAAGTCAGCGAGAGAGAGAAAGAGAAAGATTTGTTCCAAGAGCTCTTACAGTTCAGAAACAATCCCGTATTGTTGTTCTTTTCTCTTACGGTTTGTATACAGATATGACAAGAGACTCAATCTTGGACTACTCAGGAAAGCTCCCACAATGATATTTTTATTAAAACAGCTCTATTTTCATGAAAGGATACATTTTCAATAACCTAACATTTTCCAATGTTTTATTTTAAATAATTCTGTTATATCTGTTATATAAATCATACATAAAATAACATAAAGGCAGTGAAAATATCATCTAAATTTCTATCATCACAGTAACCTTGCTTGACTAAATTCTTATCTGAAAGTTGCAAACAGAATATCATGTGTAGTACAGGTAATACAGAGTAAGACTTTATTAATATTAGCTCACCATCAAAATATTCATTACTCTTCTTACACACTATGTGGAAATAATCCTTAATATCCCCAAAAGCAGCAGAATTTTGGGTCTTATGAAGAATGATTCCTTTGTCACTTTCATAAATAAGGTGCAAACTGCTAGTTACTTGTACATACATTTACACATACAAAAACGAAAACAAAAACGCACCCCAAACAAATAAACAAAAAAACCCCAAAGGAATTGTAGGCAATTATTCAGGTAACTTAATCTATACAAAATTCAACCAGGAACAGGCAAAGTAAATAAAATACTACTGAAAATAGAAACTGTTCATAGGATCCCTATCATGTCCTCTTTGAAAAGTTCTTTTTAACATGTCACAGACTGATTTTTATCTTCATGTTTATTATTATTATTGTAAATGAATATGAAATAATAGAAATTACTGACTTTATAAACACATTCTTATAACAACTACAAAATACAGCTGCTGTGGCAAAAGTATGCTTAACACAAACAGTGAGTGAACTGAATGAGATAGTTAACTAGAAGGAAGTAAAATCTTTCAGTTAATGAATTACCTGGCTTGAAGATTGAGTCATTTCAATGATGATGTCAAAAATTGATCTTAAATAATAAGAACCCATTAATAGCCTAGATGATTGCAAGTGTGATCTTTTCATAGAGTGTATAGAGGTCTAGTTTCTTTCTTTTCCCCCCATTTTTTAATCATTAATCCATCCTTTTGTAAAATCCATGAAGTGCTTATTTTTTGTAAGATCCTTTTTATGACTGTTCTCACTGATCATATTAATATTCTAACTTGTATATTCTGCACACACTGTTAAATCAAGCCATAGAGCTAACTCTGTCTTCTCAGATAAGCATTAGTCCTCTGCATCTTCACAGTCACACTTATGAGCATATGCAATAAGTCCTTCTCTGGTATTGATAAAATGGTAGTTGTGATAAAATTGTGATAAAAGTATGATAAAATCTGCAGATAAACAAAAAAAAGGATAAAAAAATGTGGTTATTCATTTCTGGATGTCACGTGAAATCCTTAAGTCAGAAAAGGTTCTAACCATCAGACCAGGATGAAGAGCTATGCTTCTCTTTGGACAAATTGAGAGAGACTTGCCTCTTATTTTCAAGTGCCCTTGTTTTACAAACATGTTCATGTATATTTCAAGTGTTCTCAAGTCTCCTTTGCACTGAAACAGGCAGAGATAGAGAAGAAACTTGGGTGTATGCAGATAACAGCTCTCAAATGTGATTCTCAGGCATTATTTTGCTCAGCAGCAACAAACAGAGGGAATACAGAGAAAAAAAATCCTAAGAACAAAAAATATATACTAGATATGCCAGTTAAAAATTATATAACCATATACTCTGTTGTAAATGTCCTGTAAATTTAATGAACAAATTTACTTAGAGTTATGGTTGAAGTGAACAGCAATGTTAAAACTTAGAAGAGTGAACAATATGAAAATTATTCTAAGTTATATATATTTTCAACCAAAAGTATGAAATAAAAAAAATTTACTTCACCTCAGCTTCATGCTACAGACATTAGACTTTTGCATTGACCAATATTTCCACACCGATTATGAACACTGCAGTTACCTGTATATCGCATATTGTTTGTCTTTCCTCTAATTCAGTTGTGTTTGATAAGACTAAAAGAGGCTTGCCAGATCTATAGTTTTAGATATATCTAATTCTATCCAACACTTCACCAACCACTTTCTGCTTAGAGCTTTTCAGATTCACTGTAGATTTACCTGCACATATAATTTCACCTCTATTTATATAACAGATAAAACAGTGACCTACCTCTCTCTCATATGACACTCAGAAGGCACAATAGCCTTCTGAAGAAAGTTTTCTGAGTGCCTATGATGAATCAGCAATGATCTTCTTAACCTCTATGGTCCAGTCAAATGTTTAGTTCTCTCCTTCCCCAAGCCATACGATGAAAATACAGTACCTCATATTATATGTGTGACTTTGCTTAAGCGCACAGCATTCTTGTCAGAGGTGATATTGAAACTGTGAAAATGTGATCCTGTAGGCATATAAAAAGCAGGCATACACACATCACATCATTCCTGACCGAGGCCTTTGATGCAGATAACGCTATATACCGTTCATATGCACTCTTGCTTTAGCAATATCCTGTGGAGCTTCTCCTTCTTTCTGCATGGCTACAGTTATTTAGCTTAGAGAACATACAGACATGATTCTTGTAACTTTTGAATTTTTATGTCTATTCAAAGATTTTGGAACTTTTTAGGCTGAAGTATTTACAAAGAAAATGTGTCTTTACTATGTGATAAAATAGATGGCTTTATGGGAATGTAATTGGATGTAGGGCTTGTAGGTTTTTTTAACAGGTCAGTGGAATAATTTACACTTTTAACCTTGGTAATAGACAAAAATTTTTACAAAATCTAATGCAATATTTAAGTAGTTTATTTCAATGTTAATCCACATAATTCTAAAGGCCTATCTGAAACTATGACATTAAACATTATACCAAGTATTAATTAGTTTTAAAATAATTGCTTAGTTAAACTTTTTTATTTTCTTTTTTTTAATTAGTAATTTTAAATGAGTATATCATATTATATTTACAAATTCTAACAGAAATAACAGTTATTTAAGGTGTCCACTCTCCCTCAACTGGTGTCAACTATATGACCTATAGTTAACTATATGACCAATTTGCAGACTAAATTCCTGTGGATAGAAAAATGTGATAAAATAACTTTTGTGAAGACAGACAGTGTCTTTACAGCTGATGTATCATAGAATCATGGAATAGTTTGGATTGGAAGGGACCTTTAAAGGTCATCTAGTCCAACACCTCCTGCAGTGACCTGGGACATCTTCAACTAGATCAGGTGGCTCAGAGCCCTATCCAACCTGACCTTGAATGTTTCCAGGGGTGGCACATCTTCTACCTCTCTGGCAACCAGTGTTTCACCATCCTCATTGCAAAAAAATCCTTCCTTATATCTAGCTTGAATCTACCCTCTTTTAGTTTAAAGCCATTAATCCTTGTCCTATCGCAACAGGCCCTACTAAAAAGTTTGTCCCCATCTTTCTTATAAGCTCTCTAAGTGCTGAAAGGCTGCAATAAGGTCTCCTAGGAGCCTTCTTTTCTTCAGGATGAACAGCCCCAACTCTCTTAGCCTTTCTTAATCAGAAAGGTGCTCCAGCCCTCTGATCATTTTTCTGGCCTTCCTCTGGACTCACTTCAACAGGTCCATACCTTTCCCATGCTGAGAATCCCAGAGCTGGATGCAGTACTCCAGGTGGGGTCTCATGAGAGCAGAGTAGAGGGGCAGAATCTCCCTTGACCTAATGGCCATGCTTTTTTCGCTGTAGCCCAGGATACAGTTTGCCTTCTGGGCTGTGAGATCACACTGATGGGCTCATGTCCAGCTTTTCATCTGCTAGTACCCCCAAGTCCTTCTCTCTCAGCAGGGCTGCTCTCAGTCCCTTCATCAGTCAGCCTGTATTGATACCAACCCAGGTGCAGGACCTTGCGATGTATGTCAGTTACAATTTACAATTACAGATGTTAGGATTAAGAAAATAAATTGGATGTCTAAGGAAGCTTATTCCTAAGAGTGGATGGGATTTAAAAGCATCTGGTGTACTGACCGTGAAACAATTAAAAAAAAAGAAAGGTTAGGTGATTATAAGTGGATATTTCTAGGACAGTGTTTTAGGAGGTACAATTGCATTTGACAATGTACTGCAAAATCGGATCACTACTTTACAAAATTAGGGTGAAAATTTGAGTTCTTCTGGGACTGAAGTTTATTATTTAGATTCTTGCTTTATTAAATTCCCACATTAAAATCAAAAACATATAATAAAAATGTACATTTCCATCAATAGCAAAACCTGCTAACTATAAGAAACTCATATCCTTGGAAGGAACATCTTTAATTAACATATTTACTTGTTTAACAGCTTGTAATAAAAACATTGTTGAAATATTTTTAATTCTTCTACACAGCTGACAATACCTATTTTTTGATTAAGGTGCTCAAAGGACAAGAATTGCTATATTATTATAGACTTCTTGAGGTAGTATTAATTTTACACTAAGTAAGAATTTTCCCTTTGAAAAAGTTTTCTGTGACATTTGAATTGGTATGCTCCTTGAAAGTCCTTAGTACTTTCATGTTTATATTGATGGATTCAGTTCCTAAAGGAGATACTCACAATTTGTTTTGCAATTAATCATGTTCTGTTAAAACAATATCTGCATTAAATTAATGGCAGTTCTTGTATAAATCATAGCATGTAAATACCTTTTGAACTACTACCACTGCAAAATGGAATTATACTATTGATTTTTCATTCTGACAGGTTAGTAGGACACAGTTGAAAAAAGCTCTAATTGAAGCCAAAAATAGGATGAATCATTCAAGTATCAAGAATAGAACAAAATACTGATTTAGTAGAACAGCAAATTAACAAGCTAGGGGACCTGTCTGCAGATCACATTTCATATAAGATTAATTCCTGGTACTCCAGAATGGATTGAAATATGCAATTACAGTAATTAGCAGCAATTTTGCCCCCTACCAGAATTCAAGAGTAGGAAAGGTATTTTATGAAATGATTTCTCCCAAGAGAACCTGTGAAAATAAATTCAGAGACAAGGAAGTATATGAAGAAGCTGCTCACTGCAGAAATGCAGGATTCTCTGCCACTTGACTGACAATACATATGAATGGTATCTGCCCAGGCCATTTCAGAGTGTTTATTACAAATCACTGCTGCTCTCATAATTTGTAAAGCAGACAGGATGAATCAAGTAAACAAAACAAGACCAGATCACCTTCCTTGTTATTTGATTAGCTATATACAATTACCACTACATTTAATGTTCAAAATGTTATATAGATATAAATTATTTATACAGATATCCTAATTGTAATCAATATGGATAGCTGGGTTGCAATTCTCAAAACATAAAGGATTTACACAAAACCTGTGAGGAGCTAGATAAAACTCCTACCTCTGTTGAAATTATTGGGAATTTCCTGCTGATTTTTATAAGGCCAGTGTTTTGCCTTTGCCTGGCAGCCTCTACTTTAATATCCAATTTTACACATCACAAGCAAAACAACATACTCTTGCCAAATGTACTATTTTGAAAAATGGTCATGCTGATTATTCATATTAATGTAACATTTTTCTCGCTCTTCATTTGTGTATGTGTGTTCAGTCCTGCCTAACAGAGAGAAAAAAAACATTGTTACTTTTTGGAGGGAGAGAGCAAGGCAGGACCGGAGATGGACTAACAAATATAAATATTTTTTTATTTTCTTGGTGTAAGAAAATTAACTCGTTCGCTTGTCACTCCTAGAAATGCTTTGAAGTCTTTGATTTGGCTTTAGCTTGTATGTAAGTGCATGTAAATATGACTGAAACAAAATTGGAGGGAAAAAATTTACTCAGATAAGATAAAATCCAACTTGACTCCACCACATCAGAAAAATGCAAAAATAGGATGTTATAAAACCAAAGGAAAAGTGTGTTGGTATCTTTTAATGCAACTGAGTTAGTAATTCCTCAATGGATGAGTTATTCAGAAAGATATTTATTAAACAGTACTAAGATGCGATGGTAACTAATACCAAATACAATGATTTCTGATTTCTAATTTTTAAAAATATTTTAAATGAGGAGCATTTCACTCTAAATCGTCTGAACAGCAGTTACATATGAACAGCATTTACAATTTGGATTTGAACTAATAAATATATTCTTCAGTATAACCTGTTATAATTGAAAACCTATATATTTCAGTGTAAAGATCTGGAGAGTTGAGTGTAACAATATTGAAAAGAGCAAGTTTAGAAAATGGAAAAACTCAAACCAACTTCAACATCTGCTACTGAAAACTAAATGCATCCATGCTTTACAGTGCTCAGTAAAACACATTTTTCAAGCAAAATTTTCAGACAGTAATAAGAGTGAAACTGGAACTTCCATAGGCACACTTGGAGAAAATGTGGGGGGTTCTTTTGGGGGGTGGGGTGGGTGTTTGGGTTTGGGGGTGGAGGATGTTAGCAAAATACAGATGTGAATTAGTTTTCTTTGTCTTCTCTGCTTCTTAACCAAAGCATCTGCTTTGAACACACTAAGAATTTGTAAGTACAAGTCCAATCTCCATAACACCTTTCTCTTAAAGGGCAGAGGAGGAACATTATGTAAATAGCCAACACATAGTTTGTGTATTTACTAGCTCTTCTACAATACACATCAGTTATCCTCACAAAAAACCTGTTATCATACGTTTCTAAAAACTTTCAGAGTTGGTGCAGTGTACTTTGAATAATTAAAAACCACAGAAATTCATTTACAATGGAACCATACATGTGTCAAAAAAATACTAGATACAGTATATTTAGTCTCTAAGAAAATAGGCTTTTTCATCTCTGGAGTACAGAAACAATATGTGATAAGCTTTATCTCTCCTTCACTGAAGGCACCACTTTTCCACCTTTCACTGAAGTCAATGGCAAGGCTCCTATCAACTTTAACAAGACTGGGCAAGTTAGAGCTCCAAAGTAAAACATGCCATAACAATAATAAATAAATTTCACATAAAATTGTTGCAACTGCAAGAGTAAGAGATATTTTTTTGTCTGCTGAGCTGTGTTTCATAATTGTAGAGACTTTTTTTTTTTTTACTTCCACGTTTCTATAATATATTTTCAAATCAGTTGATGTAGAATAAAAAGTAGAATGGAAGTAGAATAAAAATGATGGTGCATTTCAGAAGCTGTTATTAATATATTATCTTCAGCACTTCTGTGATCCTAGATGATCCTAGTCTTACAGTTAGACTTTGGTTTTCTTGAGATTGTACTAATTTTATGATACTTGTCATATTTTTAAAATCTTGTAAAAGAAAGAAAGATGCATCATCCAATTGCAGTTTGATTTAGTTGCTTTTCTCTTAATAAGTATTGTATTTATATGTGCTTTCCCTGTTTGCAGGCAATGAGGAACAATGAATTAAGAAAAGAGTATAATACCATAACAAAGGGTGAAGCTGGAAATCAAGTCTGAGAGATGTTAAAAGTATAATTGGAGATAAATAATATCTACATCTCAAATAAAATATTCTAATAAAAAAATGGCATAAATTCATAACTGTATTTCAGCATTTTTAGATGTGGATGTATCATAAATTATTGCAGTTAACAAGAATAATGGCAATTAGCAGCACCACTTCAAAATATCTACATTCACCTTTCCCACTTACAGAGAGTTTTTATGTCCAAAACATAGAATGTAATTAGAATGCTAAATCAACAAATCATGTAATGACTCAACTTTAGCTCAGAGGCTTCTGCACTTACTAAGCTTTTCAAAAATATTTCTAAGCCACACCAGCCTCCTGAAAACTTAACTCTTCTTAAAAGGACATTATCTTTAATGGACATTAACAATTACCATTTTTAAAAAAGGTAGAAAGGAGGACCCTGGGAACTACCGACCTGTCAGCTTCACCTCCGTGCCTGGGAAGATCACGGAACAGATCCTCCCAGGTGCCATGCTTGGGCACATGAAGGACAGGGAGGTAATCCAGGACAGCCAACATGGCTTTACTAGGGGCAGGTCCTGCCTGACTAATCTAGTGGCCTTCTATGATAAAGTGACTAGGTCAGTAGATAAGGGACGACCTATGGATGTGATCTATCATCTGGACTTCTGTAAGGCCTTTGACACGGTCCCTCACAACATCCTGCTTGCCAAATTCAAGGGGTATGGATTTGGGGTGGACTGTCCAGTGGATAAGGAACTGGCTGGACGGTCGCATCCAGAGGGTAGTACTCAATGGCTC
>VXAK01000379.1:11570-24249 GCA_013399435.1 Arenaria interpres | reverse complement strand
TTTGCGATGACCTTTTATTTTTCTAAGTATACTTTTAAAAAAAATTAGTTTATTTGGTTTGTAAATGTGTTTTATACATAGGTCCAGAAATTACAATACAAAAGTAGAATACAAATTGTAAGATGATCTGGTTGTTTTGTTTAGGACTTCAGTACCAAGCACACCAAATTCATTGCACTAAAACATATATTCAATTCCTCTGATATGTGGAGGTGAAATATGTTACTAAAGAAAAGAGACTAGTCATTCTTCCTATTTTTTCTCATTTTTCTATCCTAAGCCTTGATTTATGTTGGTCCACCCTTAGTTAAATAAAGATGCTGATAATATTAGAATCTTTCATGACAGATGCTTTCACATATTTTCCACCTTTTCAAGTCAGGTTGAACAGTATCTCCTTTTTTCATTAATTGTTCTTCCCTGTCTTTTTCACATACTCCATGGTCATATCCTCCTGTAATAACAGTAAAAACTGCAGACTTCTAAATCCAGGAAATCCATGGGATTGTTTATATGGGCAGTCTCTGAGACATAAACTTAGTACTTGATTTTCTGGTTTTGTTGTTGTTTTTGAAGAGACATTTATACAGAGCAGGGACTGGCAGGAAATAAATCAAGCTGGTAATGGTGTGAAACCTCACCAGACACTGTTACTGTATGTGAAGACAAGCAGGAGGTATGTGTCAGGTTAAAAAAAAAGTCAGGAAACAGTAAAACTCCAATGAAATCTGTTTTTATGCATTAGGAAAAGCAGAGTGAGGGAGATATTATCTTCTTCTGATCCTTATTTATGTATTTTTAAGGTTTCATAGAAACTCATTCATACTTTTAATGTCACTGCAAATTAAATGCAGTATCTGTGTAAATAATTTTACATTTTACTGTTTTTCTACATCAAAGGGATCACACATTCTACATCATCTACAGCAGTAGTTTTCCATAGTGTTATAATCCCAGCTACAGTCAAAACTTGGAAACAGTCTCTCTCTGGAAAACTTTTCAGTGGGAGAATTTCGTAGCCCAAATACAAAACATTCTCCATCGATCCTTATGTCCATAAAAATTAATACACATATGATAAGTTTGCAGTTCTAAACCCATTACATCCTGGTATCATTTCAATATGTTATAATCAGAAAAGCCAAGTCAAAGGGTCTATTATTCTACCAGTGTAGAGGCACTTTTCTAATAATAAATGAATATAAGTACTCTGCAAGATATTTTATGGTAACACAAGAGAGTGGTTCCTCTCTTAATTCGATTCTACACATACTAGGTGTCATTCCATTCTTCATAAGTTCCCTTTATTCCTATACATTTCAATAGTTCCCTCCTGGACTTTTCCATTTAGGCAAAAAAAGCTTCTTACAGAAAGTTGAAATCAATTTTTCTTTTATATTTACGCTGGTACTAGAAAAAAAATATGACAGTTCAGCACTTCTTAAATTAAAATATTCTGTAAATAATTCAGTAATTTCAAACATTGTTAGAATGAAAGAAAATATGCTACTTTTTAAATACATAAATACAAATATTAAAAAGCTTATTATTAGTCAATTTTGATATAATATATCTAAAGTATAGGTGAAACTAGAAGACAGAGCTAGCTCAAGACGACTCTGCAGCATAGGGTAAACCTAAACTGAGATTTAACTGAAAGTTTTCTTTTAGCATATGCTGTGACTGTGACTATGTATTTCAGTCTAATCTGTGCACAATAATGAGAAACTTTCTTGTGGAAATTAATTCACTTAAAACTCAACTTGTCTAAATGACATTTGAATAACAATCTGTGAAGGAAGGGAGGAAAGAAGATTTTTCTCCCACATTTGTACTGATAAGCAAAAACAAGATCAGGAGCTGTTCTCTGGATTCGTGGCAAACAGTGTGGCCTGTTTATATCTGTGTTATTTACAATTTGCTCTGAGGGCTTGTCTGAGCTCAGTATGATCATAGAATCACAGAACCACAATGTTTGGGTTGGAAGAGACCTCTAGAGATCATCTAGTCCAACCTCCCTGATGTGGGCAGGACATAATTCACTAGATTAGGTGACTCAAAGCTCCATCCAACCTGACCTTGAATGATTCCAGGGATGGGGCTCCCACAACTTTTCTGGGAAACCTGTTCTGGTGTCCCACCATCCCCATTCTAAAAAAATTCTTCTTTACGTTCATTCTAAATCTACCCTCTTTCAGTTTAAAACATTTGTCCTTTGTTCTGTCACTTGATAAATAAATAGTCTTTCTCCTTCTTCCTTATAATCCCCCTTTATATATTCGAAGGCCACAATAAGGTCTGCCCACAGCCTTCTCTTCTCCAGGCTGAATAATGCCAATTCTCTCACCCTTTCTTCACAGGAGAGGTGTTCCAGACCTCTGACCGTTTTCATAGCCTTCTTCTGGACTCTCTCTATTAGTCTAATATGTCCGTGTCTTTCTTGTACTGGGGACTCCAGTGCTGATGCAGTACTCCAGGTAATGTCTCATACAAGAAGAGAAGAGGAGAAGAATCAACTCCCTTGACCTGCTGACCATGCTTCTTTTTATGTAGCCCAGGATACAGTTGGCTACCTGGTCTGTAAGCACACATTGCTGACTCATGTCCAATTTTTCATCCACCAGTATAGTAAAGTCCTTTCCCACAGAGCTGCTCTCAATCATTTAATCTCCCACTTTGTACTGAAGTTGGGGATTGATCTGACCCAGGTGCAGGGCCTTGCACTTGGCCTTGTTGAGGTTCATGAGGTGTGCATGGGCCCATTTCTCAAGCCTGTGCAGGTCCCTCTGTATAGCAAGTGTACCACTCAGCTTGGTGTCATTGGCTTCGTGATACACCTGTTACCCTGAGATATAGTATACTTGTTCATTTGATACTTGTTCATTTGTTTGTTTTCAGTTTAATGTCGCTAATGTCTCGGTTACATGGTGTTTTCATAGTGTGAGATGGAATGTTGCATGTCCAGGTTTGTGACTTAACGTCATACCAGAGTGAATGAGGTTGCTGGAATAAAGCTGGATTAAGGTGGAAGGAATGAAACAGGATGCAAGTGTCTTCTCCAAACAGCCTGCTGCGAGTGGTTTCCACCATGTTCCTCTGAACACCTCGAGGGCAATTGTCCCAGAGATCCCTACCTGATATAGGTGAAAACTGTGCAAAGGAGGTTTTAACAGTTAAGCAATGAATGATCTGTGATGCAGTGTTTGAGCTCCCTGCCTCCCCTCTTTTACTCAGCAGTAAAGATTGGGAAGAAGGTGCCTAGTGCTGTCTTTAAAACAGATGAAGTATGAATGCACATCATCTAACTTCATGCACTTTGTTGGATCTTTTAAAGACCTTAGTAGATATCTTCTCCACAAAGCAGAGAAAGCAATCACTCTCTTCATGGCAATCACAAGTAGGAGCATCTTTCGCATCACCATTTACAGAAAAAAATAAGATTAGCCTTCTGGCATCTAATTTTCTTAGAAGATGTGACTGTTAAAAACTTGATCTTTCCCTCTACTACAAATCCAGAACACAAGTAGTAAAAGTCAAATGTCAATTAATATTCTTATTTGTTTACTTAAAAAGTCAATTAAAAAGTAAGGACTGATACAGAGTAAGAGAAGGAAGAACAATAAGCAGAACAAAAGAGAAAGCAGAGAACACAAGTGATGAGAAGACACACTTCTGGGGAGAATAATTTTTCGTGTAAGTGGAGAAAAGCTAAAATTTATCAAGTATTCTCATTTCCAGAGGCTGATGTTTATAAATGTGAAAAGCTAAAGGACAGCTGATTAGTTTGATAGTTAAATATTAAAGGAATTTTTAATACACTTTCCTATCATAGTTATTTGAAAAATAATCAAGAACATTATCTAAGCATAAGCATATACACAAGTCTCCATTTCATGCATGTTACTATATAGCAAAATTACCTCTTAAAAGTTGGCATATAGAAGAATTACATTGTGTAATGTGAAATTAAGTCCCAGTTCTGCACTGTCATAGGCAGAAAGTGTGTATCTTCTAGGCCTTCTTTACTGACAATCTATTTAATAATTTTCCTTAGGTGGTGTAAGACAGTTGTTATGATGTAGCCTTTCACATAATAAAGCATATCCATCTTTACGCAGGAGCACTTGGTAAAGTCTGCTAGCAGTAAACAAGAGAAAACCCTACTGCCTCCAGAATAGCTGGCTGCATTGCACTGTAATTATAGATTTCTATCAAACATTCACCATGAATCATATTTACCGATTACGGTAAAGGACTACCTCATCAGCAGCAATCTGGTAAATACCTGTTTAAAACAATGCATTTTGCTTGTTATTTCAAGAAACTAATAATTTGAGCACTACCACTACTGCCTCTTATAATTGCAAGCAGTTGTCTGATCATGCTAATGTCAAGAAAACGTTGTGATGGATCACAGCAAGGAGCCCCCATCTCACTCAAGTAAGATTCACTCTCAAAACTGATTACCATCTACAGGCAAAGCACAGAAAAGCTCCCTTGTGAGGAAGCAGTGGTTCCCCGAGGTGTCTTTTGCACCAGCCTTGGGAGCTCTGTCATGAAGACACAGTTTATTTCCCCCACCTGTTTAGAAGATCTCTGATGTGATAATTTCAGATTCCCAAAGCAGGTGATCAGCTGGAAGCTTTGGCTGAGCCTTTTGAGGCAGATAATTTAATATTTCAATTTTTTTGTAGCTGTTCATTGACATTGATAATACTCATTATTAATATAGCTTTTTAGAGTTCTAATACAATGTTCATATCCCCTAGCTACTAAATGACGTTTGGGTAAAATATCTCTGCTTACTATGGCTGAGATAATTACAAAGACAGCTTCTAAATTACTTTTGTCAATCTGCCAGGAACAGATTTTTACTTAAATGACACACTTTACTGCTGTATACACATTACATTGAACAAGCTAATGAGGGCGGATTTGATATTTTGCTTCAAAAAATGATTTATCTTACAGCAGAGCTGCATTTGGATTCTTTGAGGATTATAATTATGCTCCTTTCATAGGTTTGGGTTTTTTTTCCCTTTTTAAGAGAAATACTGATAATGTTTGAATTTAGGCATGAAAGTATTGACTATTTATCAATTTCAATATGATTAACTTTCTCCCCTCTCCTTCATCAAGAATGGATTCACCTATACTTTTCCATTTCCAGGTTTTGTACTCCTTTGGTGTAAAAGAGTAGTTAAAAAATTTACCAGCCTGCCTGCTGCACAGACACACACATTTTGGTGCTTGTGATTTTGTGGGTTTGACTGCTAATGTGAATAAGTGAAATCAGTTTTGCTTTAAAATAAAAGCACTTTCCCATCCTTTAAAATCTTACATTGAGATTTTCTATGGTATTTCAGTATTAGTCCCTACATATGTGTCTACATGCTCATTTCTACCAAGACCAGTTTCTCTTGTCCTCCTCTGTTGCAGCCTCTCTTTGCCTATGGTCCCATATTGTTCTTTACTATACTGACTGTGGAGGAAAGTGTGAGTCATTATGAGTCAGCCCTAGGTATCTGCATTTTGAATACTATAATAACTGTGTGGATCCCAAACAATAAAGCCGAACCTATTTCTAGATCAAAAAAGCATCATTTTTCCTCAAAAAGATGATTCATGTATTTATAGGGTTACCACTCTAAAGGGTATAGGACTGTGATTTCCTGCCAAAAAAGAAACTCATGAATTGCCACTCAAATTCAAATTTCAAAAGAAGTAAAAGATAAATAATCTGAATTCCAACCTTCTCACCATGTTAACCAATGTCTTTTTGAGAAAACCAATCCAGATCAATCAGAAGAGAGAGATATACATAGAAAGACTAAAAGTTCAGACACATGGACATAGAACATTTTTCAGATATCAGGAATGTCAACACTTCTCACTGATGCTGAGGTTCAGTAAAATCTCTTTTGGCCTCTTAAGCAATGCTGAGTGCCACTAGCTTATCAAAGCCAAAAGTAACACTTTGGAAAGTAGGGAATTTGACAGTATTACAATGGGCAAGAGGAAATATAAGGCAGACAAGATAGTGTAGGTGTGAGGTTTAGCCTGATTTTGATAAATGCCATCAAAGGCCCACCAAATTACACAAAATGAACATCCCTGCTCTGAACACTGCACACCCTATAATTCCTTTATAATAATCAAACAAAACATCAGTATCTTTTAAAAAACATTATTTTTTTTTCACATTTCTGATTAATACAGGGAAAAAAAATTCTGTGATAATGGATGTTATAAATAATTCCTTTTTCTTTCCCTTGTTATGCATTGTCCAGCTCTCTATCTCGCAATTATTCTGCTGCTGCAAACATGCAAATTAGGACTACAGAAAAAAACCCCACAAAATAAACAGAAGTGCATTTGCTCTTTCTAGACTCTGAAGTCTATTAAATATGCTATTAAATACTGTATCTGTATGATCGCAAAAGTTCCTTAAAACTTAAAAGCTCCTTAAAAGTTCTAGTGTCCTGTATTTCCATAAACATAATGGGTGCTGTCAGAAAGGTTTCTCTTTCAAATGTTGTCATCAAATGCAGAAAGAGTAGTTTACATCAAATACCAAAGAAAAAGAAACAACAGAAATCAGAAAACTCAGTCAAGCATTTAAAGCAATCAATCTGAAAAAAATTTAGATTTAGAACATTTAAGAATTAGCTACACTAAACTGAACTCTTTGTTGTTCAGGAATAGCTAAGAATTAAATTGTATTAAAACTACCAAAACCTTAAGAGCAGTGATAAACAGAATGCCTGGTAAAAGGCTGGACATGACTACCCCAAGCATAACCAGGGCACAGACCCTGTTTTATGTGAGTAGGCCACTAAACTGTTGTGGGATCCTACAGGAGAAGAGCCCAGAGCATGAAAATGTGTTAAACAGCTTGCAAGTTCATCCTATACTGTGACCTGAAAAGTGAAATTATATGCCATTGGGGTTTTTTTAAATAACTTCTTAAAACCAAGAATATAGTCTTCAAAATACATCACTGAATTTTTCAGGTATAAGATTTCCTCCAGGAAGATAAAAATTAGGGTTACTATTTTCTTTCCCGTGAGATGACAAAACAGAAATTAGAATTTTGGTAGTGCAAGATTAGGTAGGAGATTCTTTGGAAACTTCAGTGGGACCAGGATTATGTTCAAGGTCTTCCGGTTACCAACCCAGAGTGAGGTGCAAGGATAGCCATCACTCAGCACAGTGACATATAGAACACTTTGAATAAGGACAAAAAATGGTTTAATCATAGGATATTTGTGAAAATTGAAATTTTGCAGATTGAAATATTGACAGAAAGTTTTTGGACAAAACCAGTGACTGTCAGTTGATGCTAACTTTTTTTCTTTATAGATTAACTTTTTATTTTTAATATAATTTAACTGATTTTTCGTATCTTTTCAAAAGTTTTCTAGAATCCAGCCCTGAGTCACTTGTTAAAAGCTGATATTTCCTCCTATATAAGAACAGCATAGAGCATAGTTGTCTTCTTAATTGTATTTGCAATCTAAACTGTCATAATTTAAATAATCAGGGTAATAACAGTCAGATCCACCATTAATTATAATGGCATTACTGAATTAATAATATTAAAATATATATATATCCCGGCTCCAAATGTTTCTCCAAAGTACTTATTCCTCTTCCTCTCCTTGTTTGTCTTCATTGAAATGTCCAGTCCTTATATACTTACATGTGACATGGATATTACTGTAGAACCAAGATTTAACATGAATAACAGAAATCATCCCTTAAAAGTACTGGGTCTATCTTGGTTACTTCTCCAGATCTGATTTCAGATACTTAATTCTTCAAAAAGATCTCTGGGGTCTGAAACATTTTTAATTATGGTATCAATCCCAATTATTTTATATTAATGGGGCAGTGATAAATTATTCCACAGTAATTGCTTCATACATTCAAAAACTTTGTAGAAAAATAGTGCCAGGATCTCAGTTGCTCTAACTGTTCCATTTAGAAAAATCTCTTTTCATCTCACATTTTCTTAACACATGAAGGATCAGCTGCTGTCAAGGACAACTGGTAGGTGTGCAATCTATACAATCATTTCCTGCACTAACTGTATTCAGGTATGAGAAAGCAACAAAGTATAGCACAACCCCCCTACATTTCTTGCAAATAATGACAGTTCTATTGACTTTCTAATGATAATAATATCTGATCCAAATTACTATTCTGCTTTGTATATTCCTCTTATACACAAATACAAGAAGACTGATTAATGATAGCTACTACTTCAGAAGTTAAAACACAGCAGAAAAGGATCTAGAAAAGTACTATATTTCTTTAGTAGTGTACTAGCTTCAAAGACATACAGTTACCTTTGTGAGATATGGAAGCACTTCACATGTCTCATATCTGGCCATATTCCTCATTCTACTCCAACTCCATAACAAGAGAAGATATAGGTGCACATCACTCCTCACATCAGTTCTGAAAGGATGTCCAACCTTTGCCAAGGCACTGAGTGCAGACTCCAGTCCCCGTGGGTGCTTGCGCATATCTTCAGCAGCAGCAGCTTCAGGATATATTAGGGACCAAACCAATGGTGCATCAAAAAGAGCATGGCCAGCAGGTCAAGGGAGGTTATCTTGCCCCTCTACTCTGCCCTGGTGAGACCCCATCTGGAGTACTGTGTCCAGTTCTGAGCCCCCGAGTTCAAGAAGGACAGGGAACTGCTGGAGAGGGTACAGAAAACGGCCACAAAGATGATTAAGGGCCTGGAGCATCTCTCCTACAAGGAGAGTCTGAGGGATTTGGGTCTTTTTAGTCTTGAGAAGAGAAGGCTTAGGGGAGATCTAATTAATACGTACAAATACTTAAAGGGAGGGTGTCAGGAGGACAGGGCTGGTCTTTTCTTAGTGGTGCCCAGTGACAGGACAAGAGGAAATGAGCACAAACTTGAGTATAAGAAGTTCCACCTAAACATGAGGAGGAACTTCTTTACTGTGAGAGTGGTAGAGGGCTGATACAAGCTTCGCAGAGAGGTGGTGGAGTCTTCTTTGGAAACATTCAAAACTCGCCTGGACAAGTTCCTGGGCAACCTGCTATAGGTAGACTCGCTCTGGCAGGAGGGGTTGGACAAGATGATCTCTAGAGGTCCCTTCCAACCCCATATGATTCTATGATTCTAAAGTCTAGAGACTGGACTCTAAGTATTTGTATAGTCCAAGTAGGTATGACGAGAGTTGGAGCAGGAGAAATGGTAGAAAGTAGGAGCATGTGAGGGGACATTCATAACATTTAAGATATCTTAAGTGATGTTGTGTAAAAATCACCTAAACTGTCTTTACTACTGATTTTTTTTGAAGACTGCTTATTATAGGTACAAACACAAGCAGGCAAATTGCAAGACTGAAGATTAAGTTTGGAATTTTTTTTTATCTTACTAAATTAAATAAATATATGAATTAATAAATAAATGAAGAAATGAAAGTAAATAAGTATGTTACGTCAAATGCAATTGCTTATTAGATATTTTCACTTGCAGAAGCCAGTCACTGTAATATGATAAAGAATATTTGTAAGGCATTATGATTTCTTTGCTATACTACTGTAAAAATAAAATACCTGACTGTCTGATATTCTTTCTCTTGAAGATGAATCCATCTTAGTATTTTATGACAGAACAGAATTTTCTTTTATAAAGCAAATATTAAGAAGTATGATACTCCCCCAAAAAATTCTAATTTAACATACAATAAATTCACTGATTTGTAGTTGTCAGTCTTCTCCTGTCTAAGCTGAGGGTTCTGTGTGATCACTGTGGTAAAAAAGGAGGCTAAATTTTATTAGTATGATATGTGGAAATAAAAAACAATTTGGGGAAGAAAAAAGACTATTCTTAAAAAATGCAAGATATATCATTGATATTTACTACATCAAAAGCAACATAAAAACTATTGGGAAAAAAAAAGTTGGCCACACAAAAATAATTTTTAAAAGACAAGGAGAAACAAACATATTGGTTTCTGGCCTGTTTTAAAATACTAACATTCATTTGCATTTTGCAGAAAACATTACTACATGCTCTCCATTTAAAAAAGAACAGGAGGGTCTAAAAGAGAACTATGCAAAAATGGGATTAACTGGAATAAAAAAAAATTCACATAGCTACTTAATGCTTTGTAAATTTTAAGAATGTATAATTATTTCCCCTATTTGCCAAGAGAGAGACATTCTCACTTGGAACCTGTTTAAATATAAACAAAAATATATTCAAATAGATTCCAGGTCTTTCTTTCCTCTTTTCTCTTCAACTGTTTTCTCACACTTCTTGGTTGGTTTTTTTTATTTTTTTTAAATGAAGACTTTATATAGAACACTTTGTCTACCTACACCACAACCTTAATGAGGACTCGGAACTCAGATAAGAACCTTTTTTAAGTTCAGTTACTGTGCATTTGAAAAATGGAAACATAGTATAAAGGAGAGAAATGGGAAAAGAGTGAAAAACATGGGGAAAGAAAACAAAGATATTGACTCAACATTCTCACTGCATGATGCCTGATAATCTGGAATTTGCTGTCTAACCAAATTGATCCATAAACTCAAGCACAGTGATGCTCTATTGGCCAGTAAGGTTCCTTCCTTCATATCTTCTATCTTTAATTTATTGTTAAGCAAACTATTGAAACACAAAACGATAACAAAGAAGCTGCTAACCCAATTTATAAGACTCTTCTGAATGAAATCCAAAGAACCTCATTATGTTATTCTAGTTTTATTTCTCTCTTGCACTTATTACTAACTGATTTTACAGATGATAGTGTAAAAGGAAATGGTTTAGAAGCTGTTTTACATTACCTCCAGGTTCATGACCTTATAGCCTCTTCTTTGTACACGGGGCTTTTTCATCTTTGTGTATTACTCTGACATTTCTTTCTCATATCACTCTTTTTCAAGAGTGCCAAATGGACAGGACAGACAGTGTCTTTTTTTTTTTTTTTTAAATTATCATTCCTCTAATTTCTTTTCAGTTTATTTTATTCTGTATTAATATAATACATGTATAGATAGGGTACAGAAAAACTACCTTCATTAGATAATTTTAAAAGCTCCCCATTTTAGTTCGTCTTTCTGTCAAATTTCACTTGAACTTTAGTTATTGCAAAACTGGGATTTGTATGTTTGCTATTTTTAAAATTAAACTCCCAAATTTCGCCTGGCAAGGAACAAATATTTAGAATAATCTTTTTGATCAGAGTGTCAGGGAAGCCATGAAATCCTAGGTTTAGACAATCCTTTCATTACTTTTAGTTGGAGAGTTCATTTTAACATATTCCGTATACTTCAAAGCTTGAAATTCAAATTTTCTCCACAACATGTTTTTACTGCCAGAGTATATTAGAAATAGATAACATCACAAAGTAATAGTACAAGATTTACACTTTAATGTGAAAACAGGTCTATTGAGACGTATGCGACAGGCTTGTCTTATTCCAGATGAATTCAACAATTCTGCATCATATTACATAGTATTCACTGCAAGGAATTAAACATTTGCATGTTGTGAAAATGAAAAAATAATATATAACAGAAAAAAAAAATTGCTTAATATACAAGAAGTGGCATCATTCTTAGGAAGCAACAGCACTAGAAAAATTTTACAGCAAAACAATGAGATATATCTGATTAAGACACAACTCAACACAAACATATCTCAAAGGAATTTGTGGAATCTCTGTTTTAAACTAGTTACAAAGATATGGATACTACATGCATTGAGCGTAAAACACATCAAGTACTCTCTACAGCTTCAGGAATATTGAAAAAAAATTCTTTACAACTAAATATTCTATTTAGCAATTACATATAGTTCAGTTTTCAAAGATGTTCAACAGCCACAGATTTTGTTATTTCCATGGAAATTGTAGTTGTTCACAACTTGGAAAATTCTATGCGTGAAAGCTAAGAGAATGGATACCAATAGATATTATTACAATGAAACTAAGAGTTGTTAGGGAAAGGAAATAAACAAAACATATAATTGAGCCATTCACTGAGAAAATGAATCATAATACATTAAAAAGTCTTTGACATACTTTCTACAAAAATTTAAAATTCTTATTTCTGTTCATTTCACTAGATTCTTGTATCAAGAGAAAACTAAAAAGACAGACTAGTTCAGATTCAAGACTTTGCTTTAACCTAAAGTTAGAGACAAACCACTCAATATTCAGGCAATAGATTAAAGAAAGATAAATGTAACCCGCATTTTCTTGTACGTGCCAAAAGCTTTTACCTAATTGTCAGTGCAGTTAGTTTCAAAAATTTCTGAAAATAGACTGGTTCATCTTTCTTCAAATCTGAATCATAATGGCATTTCTCAAGATCACCAAAGCATATCAGAAACATTTTCTAGCTCCATCCATATGAATCATAAATTGTTTGAAACCTTTTTAACATGTATCAGTCCTGTACTTGGATCTAATCTTAAAATGAGGTAATTTCAGATAAGAAATCATACTTTAAAAAGCCATACTGAAGAATTGTAGCTCGTTCTGGAAACTTATACATTATTTTTGAGCAACTCTTCATGACTGAAATTATTACTTTAGAGATTATCTATAAAAACTCCTTCTTACCTTATCAGCAAAATATTTTTTTTGCAAATATTTTGAAATGAAAATAGTTCTCCAGATTGAAA
>VXAK01000379.1:0-11137 GCA_013399435.1 Arenaria interpres | reverse complement strand
TAGCTTGAAAGATATGAAGGAAAAATGTTCCCCTTTTGTGCACAAAAAAATATTGATCTGATATGATTTTGATCCTGAAATACTCTCATTTTTTTTCAGTGGCAAAAGTTTTGTCACTGTTGTTTGCCAAAGCATGTGCACAAACTTGCCACAACATCATTTTAATATTCCCTTATCCATCTATGTTACCTTCTAAAATTTATCTAACAGCACAAAATCATTTTAAACCCCTCATGTTTTGATCCCTGCTCCTTCCATTAGGCTCTTGAGTAAGACTAAACTTATATAAACATAGGATTTTTATTCACTTTGAACCAGAGACACTTTACACTCCAAGCCAATTTCTGCGTGAATCCTGGAAACATTATGGCGCGATTCCTAACTAACAAAGATTTGAACAAAAATCTCTGGTTCTTTGTATAGTTCAGAATAAAGGTACATCATCAGGAAGTGAGTTTGAAGGAGTCCTTTTACCATAACCAAGATCTTTATTTTATTTGAGTGTAGAAGAGAATAGTTACTTCATTTTTCAGATAGCTTTACAGGACAGGAGACTGTTTCCTGTTCATGTCCTGCTTAAAATTCTGTTCCATGTAAACAGGCATTCACAGTTTGATCCTTCCTGAGTAGCACTGAACAAATAGTCTATAAACAATAACTTTGCATACATTTGTGGTGAGATCATGAGTCAGCCACAAGCTTGTCATGAGCAAATTCACCCTACCACCTCTTTTTGCTTGATACGGGCTTGACAAAAGACACTAAAAGGTTTGTAAACTCTGTAATTATGTTTTATCAAATCTCAGAAAAAAAAAACCTGATATTGAAGAAAATAAATTTGTAGAGAGAAAAAACTTGGATGTCCTGGATGAGACATTAAATAAAATACCTGAGAAATAATTCTAGCATTTCCAACAGTTTGGAGGAGGAAATGTCTTCCCCTTGATTCTTTCTTTCCATCCCAGAAATTTTATTTGATTTATTTGATTTACAGGGAAGAAATTTTCCATGTTATTCCTTGTGAGTCCCAGAAACAGTTTCTCCTGTTTGTGTCTTACTAGCTGAAAAACTAATTTGCTCCTTTCAGGAATCTCCCAGCTATATCTATCTATTTTGCAGGCTTTCTTGTTGACTTTTTCAGATCTGTCTCACATTACACTCCAGAAGCTCTTATGAGCTAAGTGTTGTGATTTCTCTAGGAAGGAGAACTTTCCCCTGTATGAAAAATTACTCCTGTTCAAAGTGCATTGATCACACTAACATGATCAGGGAGCCTTCCTCTCTGCTACTTGGCTACATCCTTTTTTTCCAAAAGACGTATACAACAAACTATAAATGAACAGGCAGTTGGACCATCTGTTAGCATCACAGAATAATCAATTTTTCCTTTCTCTAATTAAGCTTTTGTATTTTAGGATGCTGAATGAGTAAGAATACCTCAAAATATAACCTAAGTGTGATTCTGTCAAGTAGGAACACGGACCTTATGTACAATTCCCTGTTATAGACTATAAACTTAACCAAAGCATAAAAATGTAACAGATCAGTGTTATATTGGTAGAATTATTTTAGGCTGCAACACTGCTATAATTTTGCTTTTTCCTTGATGAGGCCTTGATTTCTTTTTATGATCTGGTCTTTCTTGTACCATAGCATGCACTTAGGTAATGAAAACTGAATCTATGAATCATGTTAACACTTACAAGCTCTGAAAGAGTCTTAAAAAGGTAGCCATCACCAAAAAGAATAAGCTTACTGATATACTGTCCAATAAAAAATCAGGAATTGCTTAAAATAATGAAATTCCTATTATTGAAGCAACTAGGACAAATGTTGTACAAATAACATCAATTTAGGCATCGTATTAATATTGGATTCTCATTTTCTCAGGAAGCTCCATAATGACAATAAAAAACCTGGAAACTATTGTGAAACCAGGAGGTGATAAGAATGTAAATTCAAAAGGTTCTTGAGCTGTATCCAAATTAATAGAAGTCATTCTGGGAAGAAAGTATTTTCTAATGTATACAGACATTAGCAGTAGCAGAACAGTACAGTAAGACTGAAAAAATGTATTAATCTGATAGATTCTTAACAAACAGTTTAATAGTTTCTCTACTATGGTTATCATTTTAAATGGAAACAATCTTTCTTTCAGAATGCATTCAGATACTATACAAAAGCAATTTTTCTTGTTAAGGAAAAAAAAAACCAAAAAGAACACCTTCAAAGAAAAAAAAACAGGTGCAGAACACCTTTGCAATATTCACAGTAGTAGATTATGCAAGGCTGAGACCACAGAAAAATGGTAATTGTGCTATAAAATTTCCAAGTGAACTTAGTAGCTTAAACGATTTCGCTAAGAAATTTGACAGACTGTCATAGACTAAAAAACCTGACTGAGAAATGGTGGGTAAAACTCACAGAATGAAGATACAACCCATTGGTCTTATAAAAAAAAAAAAAAAGAAAAGAAAAAAAAACAGCCTATGTTCTTTTCTGTTAAGTGTCGGAATGTTCCACTCCTATCATTGGAGCTATTATACAAATATATCCATATTTGTGAATTTAAACAAGCAACTTGGAAACTTGTTCTCTAGTGAGACTGGATGTTGGAATTTGGTTAGAATGTGAAAAGCCTAGGAAAATGCTAAGGGTAGGTAAGCCACACATAAAATCCCAACTGTACGCTTTGTGAGTTGCTACCAGGGAGATATGCACTCATCGACATGACCAATCTTATTGGGGGACTGTTTGCCTAAAAAAATCCTCACTGTACATACGCACATTTATACCACAGAGAAGATTCTGTCTCTCCTCTGCCCCAGACGCCCAAAGAATGAAATAAGGATTTCTATGGCTAAGCACCTATGCACAAATTAGGTGGGTATTAAAGAACAAACTCTGTAGTGGTTCTCTTTCCAATGGCACCTGATTTAGTACTTGCTTTCATAGTTGCTATGAAAACACTGGACATTTTGGTAGGAATTTAGAAAAAAGTAACTGAAAGGAAGATGAGATATTGATGTATTAGGTTACAGAAAAAATATTTTGTTGCTAGATAAGGGAAAAATCTATAAAGAGTATGAAAATTCTACATATATAGTATATACTACACAGACTATACCCTATATGTACATGTAGGAGCAAGTAAACAGTTCTACTAAAATAATACAATGATTTGTGCTATATTGAAACATGTTATAGTTTGCTGTGGTTCTTTTTTCTTCTTAAATAGAGTATTAAATATCAAGATCTTTCCAGAAAAAGACAACTTCAAACTCTTTTAAAATTTTATAATGACATCTTCTGTTGTCAAAAAATCTAGGATGGGGGATCTTGTATAGTATTGATTCTGTTACCCACAATTTTCTGCTATTTACAAGAACCAGTTATTACTTTTAGGGCATGCCTAAACTTGACAAAGGAAGTCTTTACAGAAAGCTTTTATTTAGCTAAGAAAGTCATCATTCTGCATGTGATGTCAGCTGACTATATTTGTCATCACGTGCAAAGCAGTCAACACCTTTTTTAATAGTCCTTTTCTCTACTAATGGCATTGTTTAATATTATTCTAGGAATATTCTGAGTCATGGAAAATGATCACTTTTTGGAAAGAAAAATATTTTGAGAAATCTGTGTATTAGCTCACAGCTAACACACAGAACGAATCTAAATCATATACCCATATAAATAGGAAAAATTTCTTCACTGAAAGGGTTATCAGGCATTGGAATGGGCTGCCCAGGGAAATGGTTGAGGCACCATCCCTGGAGATATTAATAAGACAAACTGACATGGTGTTCAGGAATATGGTTTAGTGTTGGTGTGTGGTTTGTTTTTGCTTATTTGTTTGTTTATTTGTTTTTTTATGGTTGGACTAGATGATCTTAAAGGTCCCTTCCAACCTAGGCAATTCTGTGATTCTGTGATCTTCTCAAAGTTCATCTCCTCCATGCTCCAAAATAGTCTATTCTATCATGCCAAAAATGGTAGGCAAGAAAAAGTAACAGGAGGCCTTTACAGGTGAACAAGGAGATCCTAACAAAACTTACATAAATAGGAGGTATGGAAGAAGTGAAAGTAGGGCCTGGTCACCAGAAGGAATATAAGGACACTGCTGGAACATGAAACAGATGGTGTTAGGAAAGGCAAAGTCCACTTGGACTTGTGAATCCAGTGGGACACATGCAGGGCAACTGGAAGGGCTTCTGCATAAGTATCACCAGCAAAAGGAAGATGAGGGAAAACGTAAACCTGTTGCTGATCAGAGCAGAACAACTGGTGACAAAGAAACATGGGAAGGGCTGAGGTACACAATGCCTTGTTCACTTTATTTTTTACTGGTTGGATGTGCCTTTGGTCACTACTGGAAAATAACTGGGTCAAAAATTTTTAACTTCTTCAGTAATGACTTGGATGATGGGGCAGAGTGTACCTTCAACAAGTTTGAAGGTGATATAAAACTGGGCGGAGTGTCAAGGATGCATGAGATGGGTGCACTGCCATCCAGAGGGACCCGACAGGCTGAAGAAATGTGCAGACAGAAACCTCATGAAGTTCCTCAAAGGGAAATGCCAAGTCCTGCACCTGGGCAGGAACAACATCAGGCACTAATACACACTAGTGGCCAACTGGCTAAGATTAAATTTTGCAGAGAAGGCCCTGGAGGTACTGGTAAACAAGGTGACCATGAGCCAGCAATGTGCCCTTGCAACAAATAGGTACAAAATCATCCTGGAATACCTCACCCAGTACTGCCAGCAGGTTGAGGGAAGTGATTCTTCTCCTCTCCTCAGCCCTGATCAGGCACACCTGGAGTGCAGGGTCCAGTTCTGGGTTCCCCTGTCCAAGAGAGACATGGACTCACTGCATCAAGTCTGGCGACTGTCCACAAAGGTGGTTAAGAGCTTGAAGAGAGGCTGAGACAGCTGGGTCTATTCAGCCTGGTCTGAAAGGTCCCGGTTCAGTAAGGTCTGAGGGGTGATCTTATCCATTTCAAGAGAGGTGTAAAGAAGATAGAACCAGACTCTTCTCAGTGTTATCTAGTGGACAAGAGGCAATGGGCACAAGCTGAAATACAGGACATTCCTCTTAAACATTAGAAAGCACCTTTTCACTGTGAGGGTGATCATATACAGGAGCCACAGATTTTGTGGCATCCCCATCCCTGGAGGTGTTCAAAATCCAACTGGATACAGCCCTGCATAACCTGCTCTAGCTGACCCTACTTTGAACATGAGGGTTGGACCACATGATCTGCAGATGTCCTTGCCAACCTCAGTCATTCTGTGGTTCTGTGATATTGCTTCTTTGTGTATGAAGTCTTTCAAACCTGTGTGCATGCTCAAATATTTTTATTACATAGACTCACAGGATCATAGATTAATTCAGTTAGGAAGGATATCTGAAGGATATTTGACTTAACCTCCCCAGACAGAGGAGGGCTATGGCTAAACTAAAACGATTGTGGCACTAGTCCTTCTAAAAGGTCTCAAATGAGATATAGGTAACCAGGATGTCCATTTCCTTCATGTACTCCCTCATAACATTAATTAGAATATGTTGTTGTCAGACATTATGTGACTGTTTCAGTTTCATACAAAATATAAGGACAAGTATGAAGTTTCAAAATTTTCAACTATTCAAAAATCAGAGCTGATTCTTCCACAGTGTCGCTTTAGCTCATCCCAAGTAAGTAACAATCTGTGGGCTGATAAAGCAATAGATAAAAAATATGCTTTAATCTATCTTCTTACTTAATTTATTGAATTATCAGAAGTTAATTAGTGTTTAAAGACACAAGAATCAAAATATATCTGAATATTAAAATAATATTTTCTGAAATTGCTTCTTCCATAAACTCTCTCCTATAAAATAGAGTGAGATATATCAAAAGCAGTGGGTATCAAGACTCTCAGCACTTTTTAACAGTTGATTATAGAAAATGTTTAAAAAGTAAAGTTAGATTTTTCATTTTTACATCTCAAATAAAGAAGAAACTTTTACAGTACAACTTTAAAAACACAATCTTGCCTTAGATTGATAGTACTTAGTATTTTTTCATAGATTCACCATTATGAGGATTTGTAGCACGGCTACGTGTTGTAGCACAGCTAGAAGATTGCTGCATCTCAAAGCTCAGTATGAATTTCAATTTTAGATTATTTCATATACCTGTAGCTCAGTGAAGTAATTTTGCCAAAGATCACTTGAATAAAATGTGTTATTTTATCCTGCTTTATTTGGAGAATTTTTTTCTCCCATTTATACAGACAGCCTTAAAAAAAAAAACACACCACCAAAATCGCCCTGTGACAAATGGAATAACTTTATCTTTTTTCTACACCACTCACCCTCACCTTGTTCTTCTTCTTTCTCTGTAATCCCCAGGGTTTTATGCCCTAGTGAGTGCCTGGGGCTGATAAGAAGGTGTTACTTTGAGTAAGCGAAACAATTAAGCTTCTAATCAAGTAATGAACTTTCTGTCAATCACCTTTTCATACTGCAGACGGCACCTGCCTGACACTGTCAGTTCCAGCTGACATGGATTCCATGTTAAACATAAATCTCTTGACTTAATGATCAGATATGAAGCTATGAGTCCATCAACTCCTACACGTAAAAATATTTTTTCTGCCAAAGGTTGATCAATATACCCCATACTTGGGAATCGAAGTTGATGTGCACTGTACAAAAATATTACTGTAAAGCCAGACCCTAGGCTAGTGTGCTGTATTCTGATGGCTTTTGAGGAAAATAGCATCCATTGAACCTTAGACCCACTCTCAGTGAGACTACGTATTCATCAGCTTCAAGATTTCTTTTGCTTGAACAATTCTACTGTGTTGTATAGGGAATATTTCTAAGGTAATACCCATCATGTGAAATACATTTCTATTCTGTTTTCTGGCAAAAATTCTTTTCACATTTGCCTAAATGAACAGCATGAATTTCATCATGGACAAAGTTTTGTTTGTTTTACATTTCTTCCCTGTTAAACTATATTATGTCAAATTATGGCAAATTACAGGGCATCACATCATGTTACATAGTTCACATTGTAAGTCAATTCAACTTGACACAATATGACAAAGTAATGCAATATATCAGTTATATAACCACATTCTTTAAGTGATGTAGCAATATTTCACCATACAAACCAGAGCACCTATTTAGTATTAAATATCCATCATCTGCTCCAACTGTGGCATTTGGAGCAATTGGGTCAAGTATCTACAGGAAGAGGATATTTTTGTTGCCTTCTCTGTTAATTGATTAAACAGTACCATGCTAGCATTCTATCCATATTATACAAACTCATTTCATTAAAACACTCACTATACATGTCAACAGTCTGTGAATAGTACAAATGATAAATAGATATGCTACTAAAAACACAACTTAGCTTTTAAGAAACGTTGTTCTTCATTGAATCTATGAGTGAACCTACTATTGAATTCCTATTGAATAAGAAATATTCATGCAAGATTTTGGTATGAATGGTGTTTTCAGGGCAAGAAACTTAAAGTGAATTCTGCTCAATAAAAACATGCCAGTCGATTACAGCAGTAATCTGCATAGTAAATCTGGCAGGAGTGATCAGAATAGTAGCCCCTGTCTCCATACAATAAACACAGCATCAAGCAAGCTGCCAGTCACATTTGTACTGCCTCACCACTCATGTTTTAAGGATTCATCTGGAGGGCACGGGCCCAAGAACATTGCTGCAGCATTAAGGAATTGCAATACTAAACGTGTGTACAGTGAGATTGCAATGCAGAACACAGGTACTTGAACTAGTTTTGGTAAACAGTAGAAATCTCAGCTGTGATGTGGAACTTCACACAAATTTGAACAGTAATCTACTTAACTTCTGGATAGTGTCCACACTGACCTCCAAGTTACTAAAATGAGGTTGCTCCTGGTTACGCTACAGAAAAACTGAAGTATGATGCCTCACTGTTGTTCCTGCCAACTAGCCCTTGCCTTCAGCAGAAGCCCTTCCAAAGGTAAGAGGGTTTTCAGTCAGTGCCCCTTTAAACATCCACTATAGTGAACAAAAGAGTGATGAATAGAGAGGCTAATTAAGCAGTCTGTTTCCAAAACAATTATCCCACCATCTTCTCCAATTAGATGGCTTAAATGGGAATGGAAAATATCTTAGAATGGCACTACTTCTTTGACATATACCAGTTTAGTTAGTTGTTTAGCCAGTTATATATCCTTTTCTGCCATATTGATAAAAGAAGCTGTGTCAGGAAAGAATTTAGAAAGGAAGGAGACTGCTTAGCTTAGCACTTTTGACATAATGTCAGTTGTTGAGCTATGGTCCAAGGAAGAAATGGCAGAGAAGTGTTACTTAAAATAGACCAGTTAGAATTTTAGTAATTTTACACTAAAAGGTACAGGTCTTTCTATATTGAAGAAATTATTTCATTATGTCTTCTGCCAAAGAAGGGCTTCTGTGGAAAAGGCAAACACTGTTATCCAGAAAATTATATGTGGGTATTATTCCTGGCTCCCAAAAATATACAGTGAGGCATATCACCACTTCGGAGAAAAAATCATTATTCAGGCAGATAAGCATAATTTGTGTGTTTACAAAATACTCAGGTTTTTTACAAACCATACTAGAAATATCTGAGAGGTAAAAGAACTTCTCTTTTAACAGTCCATTATACTAAACAGCTATCTCTCAATCTAACAGTACTAATCACAATACTACTAAGCAATATTTTAGTTGCTAAGTGGAGTGCCTTATGTTTCAGATAGATTTCTTGTTTATATGCAAAAACTGTAGAAGATAGAGGGGTTTGAAATAGTATATGTAAGAATGTTATGGATCTTAAAACTAACTTTCAAATGAAGTTTAAATGTTCCATTTCAGTGTTAAAGCCTATTTCTTTTTTTTTTGTCACATACTATTTTTCATTATCATTTACACATCTTTCTCCCTCTCCCCCGTCCCCATCATAAACAGACATATACAAAAACCTTGTCATCTAACATCAGAAGCAAGTCTACTTTGGTGACTCTTTTTTTCCATCCCTTTTTAAATAATAAAGGAGTATTAGATGAAGTAAAAAGGCAGAGGACATACACTAATAGGTTATAAAATATTTGTTGTTGTTGTTGTTGTAGGTACTGAAAGTAATACACTTTAAAATAAAACATGTTGAAGTACGGCACACCTATTGCCAATTCTACATGGTAAATTTGTAATACGTTGTTAAAAAGTGAGATAGAGTGTTTTGGATGAATACTTCAATCACTAAGAATAAAATTTGAAGTCGATAAGCTACTTCAATTTGGCATGATAAACCAGTAAATTTCAGAAATTATGTTTTTCTATTTTTAAGCCAAACAAATTTTAACCTGATGATGAAGTAGTGTTTTATATTGCAGCTAACTAAATCTAAATTAAAAATAAACAACAACAAAACAGTACACAACTAAAACCTAAAATACTNACAAAGCTAATGTAAATATCTAGTGCTAGTGAATGTCTTGTACAAACCTCTTATTATAGGTAGGAGGGTTACTCACAACAAAAGATTCATTCCTTCAGTTAAAATACGCCGGAGGCTGGGAAGTTCCAAGCTATTAGAAATCAAGTTTGTCCTTACATGTTCATATAAATACAAGATTTGAAAAGACATCGTGCAGATGTTGTTCAGAATAAAAGTCAGATATCTGCACAGAATTATGGATTAAGAAGTTTCTGAGAACTTCGTCTTATCTTTCCTGGGCACTGAGTTTGCCTATTGCTTTATGAATGCAGAGTATTTTTTCGCATTTATTTCAAGGAAAGAATTCATAGATTTCATCTGCATGTACTTAGAAGACTATTTTATTGCACACAGAGTCCAAGCATTTGCCCAAAATTACCTGGAAGCTTGCCATTCTTATACCACTAGATATACTGTTCGTAGTACTTTTATTTTGAATAAATGCATCACATTCAATAAGTGATCTTTATCATCTCAAAACATAATTGCTTGCTCTTTATGGTTCAACCCAATACACCCTGGCAGTTTTCTCTACCAAAATCATTATGAAACAATGCACGTATAGCTCCATGTGCTCAACATTTCTGCTCACATGTTCATCTGGGTTTCTCTCCATCTCTTCTTCTATACTCCCTCTTTCATTTCAGATGTGCAAAGAAGCTTTTGGTGTGGAATTTGAACTCTTCTTTTAAACATGGTTGTCTACCTCTACCAATATTTACTAAAATCCATTATGAGTAAAATATGTAGCTGTCACTTCCAGGTGGTCAGGTAATTGCAAGTTCAAATAAGAATTCAGCTTTTTTTTTTCCTGATATTTTGTTTCTTCTAATAGTAAACTAAAGAAAGCCATCAACGGAATGATACGGATTTGTATATGATTAAGATACAAGTTTGCGATAAAGAGTTTGTAATTGCATTTGCAAGTAGCAAATTCTGGCAGTGACCGATACAGAGATGTCTAGAGAATACAAAACATTTGTTTAATACTAAAGTGTCCTTCAGCTTATGTACATATGTATTATCACTCAAAAGGAAAGAATGTTGTGTTTTATGTTTGCCCTCAGGAGGCTGGATCCATTTATGCAGGTAACACAAATTAGCAGATAATACCATATACTAAATATTATGACATTTTCGGCCACTGCAGGAAAAACGGAAAAATCTCATCAGTTCAAACACCATTTAGTGCAGACAGGTTTGAAATATACTAGTTGCCTGCAGCTACTCCTACTATTAAGTGTGCAAGGTGTTACTATTTCTTGCTTTTTTCATCATGCCTAATTCCAAAATGCCTACTTTTGATTTTTTAAAAAACTTTTCTAATAGGATTTAGAAAATATTATTTTAATAACAATAGATAATATAATAACAATACTAGAGTCTCCTATGTACACATATGTGCATAGTCAAAATTTTATCTTCTGTGTTCCTGAAACACGATTCACTTGGCTTAGGAAACAAGAGACACTTTAAACTTGTACATATTCTGGCTCATACACTTAATTTTACTTCCAGTACAGGCAACCTTTTATGAATAATCTCTAGTCTAATAATAAATCACTGTGGTTTTTCCCCCTAAGGTATCACAGTAATTCTATTCAGAAAAAAAAGTAAGCATTTTT
>VXAK01000378.1:374-17943 GCA_013399435.1 Arenaria interpres | reverse complement strand
AAAAAAAAAAAAAAAAAAAAAAACGACAGATATCAGTGACCTACTTTTGAAACTGAGGAACCAGTCACTCAGAACTTGAGTAAACTGATCCAGCTGACCATCTCTACATATAATTGTCCTTCAGTACAGATAGCTAAAGCTCTAAATCCAGTGGGGAAAGAACTTGCTCGAAAACCTAGACATGGGCTTTTAAAATGTCAAAATGTAAAGCTAAAAAAAAAAAAGCCTGAGAAAAAGAGGTGAACTTGTGAATGCTATTTTTGCTGACAGCTTTAAAGAAGAATAACAATCCTTTTGACCTTGACAATTATCAGTTCCCTATCTGGCCTTTCTTTTTTTGTGTGCTTTGCCAGGTTTTACAAAGTTTCGACACTAAAGAAGATAAATGACAATGAACGGTATCAGGTGTCCTTCAGATGTCCTTCAGTATATTCTTCAGCGCCTAGGGGTTCCACTTGTTTTTAGTATACTCAGCACTGAGATGGGCTGTGCTAAGCACTTTATTGAGTTTGTAGTCAAGGTGCCAGTGCAATAATCATCTTCTGTGTAATTTGCCTTCTGGGACAAAATTTGTTAGCCAAATATCCTCTCTTCTCCATTCTCTTTTAGTAAAACTGTAAAATTATTCCTGAATTTCTACTGTCCTCATTTCCATGTAAAAATATATTAAAGCAGCTCTCAAGAAAAAAGAACTAAAGGGAATCTTTATTTTTCAATATTCCTGTTTGAGGAAAAACCAGAAATATTAAAACTGGAAAAATAATAAACTGGAAAAGGTATCCGCTTCAATGAGAGGTGACTGAAATGCACACATTGGCCAATAATTCATTCAAGAAGTTTTGCTGATGTCATAAAATGTGAAAATGAGATTGAAAGTATAAAGCAAATAAATAAAAAAGATCTGTTGGAGATCTGAAAGATATTGAGTATTTTGGGCACAAACAATGCCATGGAGGGCGTCTCTCCATATTTAAAGGCATATGTGGTTTTTTAGATCGTTTCCAACACTGTGCATTCTCAGACAATATCCAGCACTATCCCAGAAAGCTTTGACCTCCCATTTAATCCAGAGATTCTCTCCTCCCATACTTCAGTATATGCAACATATAAGCAGTGTTTTATGTTGTAAAAATACCTCTCTGCTTAGCTGCAATGCACCCTTCACATTATTTCAGACAGTTTGAACTGAAAAGAATGAACACACAAAACCAGTAGTTATGATTATAAAATTATTTGAATACCACAGACATGAACCGGAGAAGAGGCAAATCAAAGGGCTATATGGCATAGACATAGTTAGTGCTTCCTACAGGGAGCTAGCACAGTGGATGCAAACTGGTCTAATTCATTTGCCAGGGATGACTCCCTGAAACAGATAAATTTACCACAGTAGATGTAAATGCTTATGTCTTAAACTGCTTTCTCTTGTATATTTCATTTGGTGTTTACCTCAGTTTGTCTGAGATGAACAACTGAGAGTCCTTTCCTGTGAGCAAGCATTGCATCCATTCTTTCAAAAAAAGGTAGAGGGTTTTTTGTCAAAAAATGAATTGTGCTTATGTTTTTGCATAAGTCTATTTGACCAGAAGTTGGTGATCAGGATTAACTGCTTTCCTGAAACTGTTCAAATTTCCCACAGAACTGTTTTATCAAACCAAATGTTTGAAATATCTGAAGGTAGAATGACTTCCATTCCTCCTATATTGTGGATTAAAAAATTATAGATTTGGTTGGTCAGAAAACCAGTACAAGAGCTAGATGGAACAACAGAGAATAGGAAGAAGACTTTTTCTTCCAGCTGAAGTGCTGAAAATCAGTAGGCAAAAATGTACTGACTTCCTGAGGGGAGTGGGAAATATGATGCTCCTCCCACACCCGTGCTCTAAAAAAGTTGCTATCCATGCAATGGATGAGATGGCAAAACCTACCAGTGAAAGTCTCGGGTCAGACTGGGCTTTGCAAGAGAGTTGCAAACTCTCTGCATAGGTAGGAGATAGTCGCCAAGTTTCTGAAATCAGGGAAGCTCTTACAGACATGCAAACAGAAAGTAGCTAGGAAATTCTGAAGATAACATGGAGATGATATCTGCAATTGCGATTGCCTTACTTCTGAATTAGTTTCACTAAATCTTTTACTGTTTTCTGGAACATTACTGGTTTATGTGTCAGTATGTGGTATGTAGTTGATTGCAGGAAGCTAAAAGCACAGTCGGTTTCATCTTCCACAGTATAAAATTCACATTCCTTCTTTCACACACATGAGCTAGTCTCACCCCTCACTGAGCTCACAACTATGTGACCTCTGAGTCACATTATGCTGCAAAACTGCTGTTAAAGTCAGTAGAGCTGGGATTCACGTCACCTAACTTCTGGAATGTGATTAATTTGGCCTGGTTTGGATGCTGGCTTTAGGATGAAATGAATCGCTTTGTAGCAGTGCCTGTTTTTCTCTGCTGACTGCAAATGAACTCTAGATAACTGGCTCAGGTGCAGATTTCCACTCTACGAATGCCTAAAGTTAGGTAAGATAAGTGTCAGTTGAGTGTTGGGTTTTTTTCAGTAAAAACTAGAGTCAAAAAAAAATATATGCAGCAGAGGCTACAAAGCCCACCTTTTGCTTATTCATTCCTTGGCAAATGCAGCGGCTTCATCAATATGTCTTCTAGATTGATTTTTGAAAGAAGTACTGGAAAGCTGCTTTGTAGGAAAAAAAACCCAAAACCCAACAACCGATGATATACAATCCTCCGTGTGCAATAATGGCTGTTTTTTCCAGAAAGTTGTCAGCCTTAAGTAACTGTCAGCAAGAAGTTAGAGTTCCAAAGGAGGATCAAAGAGAGTAGACATAATGCATAAAATGTATATGCTTCTAATATATCACAAACATTCAAATTGCAGTGACTACATCACACTTACTGCCTTACCATGTTATTTAATAGGTGTTAAGTTAGACAATTTGGTTTCATTTTGGAGTTTTGATTTAGAACATTCCAATTTAGGTATTGCCATGCTGAACATTGGTTTTTTCAATCTAGTTGAATACCTTTATTCATCACACTCTAATTCTGTTTTTTCCTACTGTATTTTGACCTACAGTGAGACCTTACTGAAAGAATAAAAGTTGCAGAGATTGAAGGATCCTCAACCATTTGACAGATTGCCATCAGCTTCACGGTAATTTTCAATTCTTATGCATGAATATCATGGCAGAGCATAAATATATTTATCACCAAAAAAAAATGTAATATATATCTATTGATAGCAGAATGCATGCATAAATTTTTTGAAAATTTGAAATCTATAGAAGCTGTTGCCTAGAGAAAAGTGCTTTGTCTATGGTGCATGTAGATATGCATATGTATGCATATGTACACATATACACACAAATACACACATGCATACGTATGTTTATATGGCTGATTGATGGAGGGAAAACATTTCTTATGAATTACAAAAGAAAGTTTAGTCTTGACAAGCCTTTATTTGTTCAAGAAGCAAATCCCTTCTCTGGTCCCTCAAAAAGCCAATTATCAGAAAGATTCTCTTTTGCTACTCTCATTAACCGATAGACATTGATGACAGTTTAACTTGGTTTCAACATAGCTCTTGGGCCACAGCTGCTTACCAGGCAATCTAAGTACCACTTGAACGCTCAGTTGCAGATTGACCTTGTGGTAATTGAGGTTATGAAAAGGCTCTTGTTCTCTAAAATCTCAAATGAACACCTCTCCCTCTGGGAGACAGCGAGATATTCAGCAACAGCAGCCCCGCTGAAGCTGTAAGATTTTTTCTGCCACTCTGGTCTGTGCTGGGGTCAGGATAAGAAACAAATGTCTATGATGGGATATGAGGAATGTAATAGAGTAGCAAGTTAAAATGAAATTATCTGGATTGCAATTATTTTCCCTTAATCGTGCCCCATTCTGCCACCTCCAGAAAGACCTGCTAAGTATTTGAAAACATATCTTTAACACTTTTCTCACTTGTATCAAAAGGAGTACTTTGTATTCTTATTCTTGACTTTGTTGGCATTTTCTCTGAAAAAAAAAAAAAAAAAGAAAAAGGGAAGAAATGACAGGTTAAGGTCTTATTTCCTTAAAGCACAGAACCATCTGCTGAAGTTATCACTTTGCAGCATGAACAAGCATTTGAACATCTCTGCCCCTGCCAGTAATTAACATTACAGTCAATGGGAATTAATGTTCAGGCTTTCAGAGGAAATGGGGATAATTAAACTAATCACAAGAAGTACACAACAATTATTGTTATTATTTTAAAACTCAAGTCAATTAGCTATGCTAGCCACTCTCTTTGGCAAAAAGCTCACTGTTTATGGTAGCTAAATATAAGATTAAAATTAGTGATGGCAGAAGATATTTTAGCTACTCAACTTAGGTCAGGACTTACAGTATTTTTTTGATTTAAATGCTATATATAAAATTTAGAGAAAAGAAGACTGTGCAGAGGCACAACCTTTTTTAACAACCTCTTAATAGTTACTGGGCCTGAATGCCCTACTGAAGATACAAACAGGGGTTAACTCCAAAGAAGCTGAGGACAGGCATGGATGTTCAACATGAAAATCTGATCAATGAGCACCATGAATTTAACAGGCTGAGGATTTTAATACATGTAACAAGTATATTAATATACTTTATTCATTCTTTGACAGGTGAAGTCAGTCACTATCTTGTATAACTAAGGGTTTATTTGAAGTCAATTATTTTAAATTATTTAATTTGCCAAAATTTTGTTGTGATGGTTAATTTCATTAATCACCCTTACTCTCTAGATTACATCTGCAGGCAGTCTTGTGCCATAGCTTTAAAAAAGATTCACTTGGAACTATGTATTATTATTCAGTTTAAAGCAAAAAATGCAAATTCATTAAGAAAACAATAATGTGAGGATCAGAGCTGCTGGATATCATGGTGCTTAGGATGCAAAGAAAGTAGTTGTTTTTTCATCCAGTATAGTTGCCTGCCATATAGGCAAGATATTTTCTCCATAAATTTTGCCCCAGTACCTTTGAATCTTGAATTCCTGCATCAGACCTTGGAGGATGCAACTTAAACTATCTTCTGAGCTCAGCAGAAAGTGGATGCCAGAAATATCTTCTCTCATTTCTCTGCCTGCCTCCCTCCATATTTTTCAGAGAAGGTTTCATGAAAGGTTGTTCTGCGCAGGAGTTCCTCTAAAAGGACAGTACTTTGTGTGCCTGTGTGCATGTGTATATGTGTGAATTACCACTAAAATATTGCAAGAAAACAGCCTCTTTTTTTCAGTCTTATGGCAGGAACAAAAGAATTTTTGCTGCTATATCACACTCTATATATTGATATGGACAATACTGGGATTAAAATCCATTCCAAATCTACTGAAAGAGGACAGATGCTATTTATTTTTCTGGATGTGGGCTGGGATATAAGGTTTAAATTCTTTACAGTAGCAGAAGTACAAGAAGGCTGATTGCACCTTAATATCAAATATAGATAGTAAAGCTGGTTTTGTCCAGACTTTTTTTTTTTCTCTAAGTGATAGGGCATTTTATCTAATGGGGCTTCTTCAGTGAAATTGTTAATTTGGGCTGAAATAGTTATTCTCTTCATCTTTTTTTTTTTTTTTTTACTGACTAGTGTTTTCAAAACACTTTTATTTGTTTCCTATTTAAAAATGGACATATTATGACATATTTCATGTGTTAGTTTTTACTTTTCTTCCTGCACTGCTGCTTCCCTAAATCTTAGAGAAGTTCTAACATTACATTTGTAAGAAATTAAATGTTAATTTTGCCAAGATATTCCTATTTTCCATGTGAGAATTTTGTTAGCTTTGTGTGAAATTTCATGTTTTGGTGAAATACAGCAAGCGAAATACATAATCTAATTCCATTCTAAATTATAGTCAGACAGCTATTTTCTATGTAGTGCAAAAGTTATGGTTTATTGTGCCAGACTCCAGCCTTCATTGCTTAAATTTACAATCCTTCTCCATCACAAAACCTACAAAACCTACTAGCCCAGTTCACAGAAAAAACACCTTTCAAGATAAGTATTCTCTTGTCTCTTTTTGCTTACTTCTTCCTTGTTCTACATCAGTCTATGAAAGGGTCAATAACATTTAGTTGTGAAGTAAAGAAGAAAAATGGTCTAGTCATTTTTATAAAAAATAATAAAAGGTTCCCCTACCACACGGTCTTGTTATCAGTTTACACATTGAAGCACATTGCAGGAAATTATGAATGAAACAATAATAAAATGGTTTCGACTGTCTCAGTAAAACATGCACACTGCCAACATTTTTGTCATCAATAATTCTCTCATAAACATGGGTCTCTTCTTTCATTATGCAGGCTGTCATACTTTATTGAACCACATAATTTCACCTAATTAAAATAAGCAGTGTGTAGTTTCCTCCCCCTTCTTTTTTTATTAGCTGGACAACTGCCAGTAACGATGTTTAGAGTACCCTAAGTGGACATCCTATTAAATATTCATTCTTATGCTCCTAGTTGCCATCAAAAGTACAGTAACTCTCACTCATTTCCTTTCCAAATACCAATACTCACTCTATTTATCTGATGATTTAATACGTAGTAAACAGTTTAGGACTTGTAGTTAAGGAGACTGGAAAAGGTTTATGTTTGTTAAAATGGGCAAAAAGATAGGAGACTATGTAAAACAGTTAACTGATGTCAAGCCAGCGATATAAACCATTAAATCTCTCATAAGTTATTATACTACAAATCACTACATAATCACTCATCTGCTACTGCAGCAGGCTTTTTTTGGACAACTTCTCAGGCAAAAATTTTGGTTTTGTCTTTGAAAACAAGATGGCTCCATAACTTCATGCACACAAAGGATCCAAACTAGAATCATATTCGAGCTGCCATATACCATTTGGAACAGAAATAAATCTGATCCAACAATGGTAGCAGTCACCAGTCTACATTTGGCAATGAAGAAATCAATGACTGCTTGTGACAACACGTTTTTTATTTTAAGAGGTGACATCTTTAGTTCATCTTATTGAATTAAAGTGTGTTTAGGCATAAATATAAGACTGAGGTGGCTTCACAAAAAGCACATCAGAATCAGGAAAATGACTAGCGAAAGAATTGTTGAGCTAATGAACAAACGAAAAGAGAAGTGTAGTGTACCTTTCCAAAAGGGTTCACTGTCATAACTAACATTTTAATCACAGAACTCTGCTTTGTTTTACATACACAGACATGAAAAAAAGATGGCAATAATGTATGCTAATACTTTATCAGATCCTGTTATGAGTCACCTTTCTGAAGTTGGCTTTATAAATAATGGCAAAGATGTGCCACATGACATTCATTAGAGTTGTAAGTTTTCTTCATGCTTAAGTAAGATACTATTGTTCAGGAATGAAAGGGAGCTCAGATTTACCATATTGTCACATTTTACCCCCATTTGTTCACATCCATTAACAGCTTTTAGCTTGTAACTGAATTTCATTTTCAGAAAGATTAAAACACAGATGGATAATCAGAAAGAAGCAGCTCAGGATTATTGGAAGAATCACTCTTTAAAATGTCAGCTCTGACAAGACTATCATGAGTTCCGAATTCTATGAATTTAGGGATTTTGAATCCAAGAGAGTGTATAGCTTTCATTCAGGTTGGTAAAAGCTTTAGCTGTTTACACTTACTGTTTATACCAGGAACTTCTGTTGAGACTTGGTCCTGTAGGAATTAAATTACTGGAAGCATTCACTTGCCTTGCACAGCAGTAATGGGTTTATGCAGATGCTTAGAGTTCAGCATCTGCTTAAAGGCTCTAGAAGACTATGTTTGAAATGGGATGGCAATACTTCTTTTGCATGGCCCCTATTATCATACTGAATACCTTAAAATGATTAAAACTTTTTTCCTCATCAAAATTCTGTGAAAGACGCTAGTGCTTTCACTGCCATTTTACTGCACAGATGAAAGGCAGAAGTAAATTACCCTAAGTGACATAAGAAATCTCCAAAAGAATAAAGACTTAGTCCTCAGTCTACCATATTATAGGTTACAGATTTATAAAAGGTTTTTGATGAATTCTGTTTGATTTCTCTAGCTACCTAAGATCGTGAAATAGGAACAGTTATTTATGGTGTGTTTTGGTAGTACCTATAAACTCTGGTCATACAAGATGTAAGTAATAATAACAAAAATAATTAGAATGTATTTTTGAATTTGTATTTTTTTCTGAACATGCATTTGACTTTTTGCTCTTCCTACATTTAAAAAACACACAGTCAGAAATCATGATTATTTACAAGTGAGCAAATATTTGTGAAAACTCATGGCTGCTTATTGAAACATAGAGGCCATTTTTGATATCTATAAATTATCTTACGTTATGGAATGAAAACCACATTAATTCTTCCAGTACTAAAGAAGGAATAAAATACAGAATAAATTTGAATCATCTCCCAGTAATAGCTAATGATGCATTTTTCCTGCTTCAAATGAAAGATCACCTATTACTTAAAGATTATAAAAAATATAGAGAGATATCTCCTCATATTTATATATCCATATATATAAACATTATATACCTAAATAAAAGTGCATTATATGGTCATAATTTCATTGATAATCATCACTCCATGTTTTCATAACTCAGTAAAATATTATGCAATTAATACTTTATTTTTTGAAGTTGTTCAGTTAACAATATTTAGTAACTTGTTTATAGTTTTCAAACTTAGATATGTAACAGAAATCTGGCTGTGCATCGCTCTATTTTAAACACTGTAAGTTATACTACCCTTTTCAAGCAGTACTAATTTTATTTAATGAATAGGAAGTTTAAATTTCATCTCTCCATAGTACAAAGCAGAGGGACTCATTTAAATACTGAAGTAATTTAAAGAATCCATACAGGCTTGAAAATATTATAAGGGTAGCATTAAGCATATGAATCAAAATTCAATAATGAATAGACCCTTTGGATCGTGCCTTTCATTAAGAAAGTTCCCATACCAGATCGGAAAGACTAAGAAATCTTGGGTGTTGATAGCTTACTTTTTATTTGTTTGTTTGTTCATTTAAACTTTTTGTTGTGTTTGGTTTTTTTGTTATATCATGACTGATTTAAATTACAAAATCATGAAAAAAACCTCCAAAAATTTGTGTTTATTTGTGCTTGTGCATGTAATTTTCATTACCTCCTGTAAATATATATAAAATATCTAGTTAATTTTCTATTTTACTTATGCTAAATTGTAAAGCTCTAGGTAAAGACAAGGCACCATACAACACAATAGGGTTTTTTATAATAAAAGAAATATTTGGAAATCAATACAAAATCAATAATAGTAATAATATTAGTGAAAATTCAATATTAGTCTTACTTTTGACCAAGAATGATAACATCAAAAAAGCTGTGAGAGAAAATAGACAGAAAAATTGAGCCCTTAACCAACTTCTCTCTGCTTTTGAACTCAACAAATTAATCCTGGTCAGGCAATACCTGTGATTCAATTACTATTTTCCTGATCCTCTGCACCCTACTGAAAAGTTTTTTTTCTTATGTCATTCAGCTTTCTCTTAAGCCTCCTCCATCTTCTATCAGCACTTGATTTAACAATCATTCTTCAACAGCATTTTTGCAAAGCCCACTCTAGGGGTTTTAACCTTGCCTCTTGGGTGAAATATTGGAATAAGAGTAATGATGTCTTATTAAAGTTAGTCCTAATAAGAACAGCTCATCCATGCCCTGTGGTGCCCTTCAGAAACACAATGCTAATGTAAGAGAGAAGATATTCCTAGTGTGTTAAGCTGACTTGAGTGTTCTCAGAGAGTGTCCTGTTTATTTTCCTTTTACAAAAAGTTAACTTATCTTTATACTGTTCTTTTCATTCTTCTTAATAAATATTTGTTTCTATGTTTCTTTTCCCTCAGGGAAAAGGACAGAAGTGACTCAGATGTTTTCACGGATGCAAAATAAAAATGACACTATGTTGTACAAGCATGTGTTTGAATTATAAAGAGTAGCATTAAATGTTGTAAGGAAGGAATTTCCTTTCCTTTATTGCATGGCAAAGTGACAATGTCCATTACATTTTTTGTTTTATCCCATTGTTTCCTCACACTGTATTGCATGCAATTTTTCATTATTCAAAACAATAAGAAGTGAGTACAAGGCATTTTTTTTTTTTGGTGGTGCATAAACATATCTATGAAAGAAAGCTTCTCTAACTAAAAGGTGTGTTGATAACATTAACTAACACTCATATATACAGTTATTTCATTACAGAAGGCTTTGAGGTTGACCAGGCATGATTCCCCATTCATAAATCCATTACGATCAACCCTAACCACATTCTTGTCCTCCAAAATTTTGGAAATAGTTTCCAGGATTATTTACTCCGTCATTTTCCCAGGGATTGAGGTGACAGTGACCAGCAGGACTGAGGATAAAAGCACTATAATTTCCCATGCACTTGACCCTCACCCCCCGGATCATGTTGCCACACTTAATCCATTCCAGGTCTCCTGTGGCAATATTGTTGGTGCCAATACAGAAGAGAAGCAGGGCATAACAGAATCATAGAATGATTTGGGTTGTAAGGGACCTTCAAAGACCGTCTAGTTCCACCCACTCCTGCCGTGGGCAGGGACATCTTTAAATAGATTAGGGTAGTCAAAGTCCTGTCTAACCTGACCTTGAACATAACCAATGATGGGACATCCACAATTTCTCTGAGCAACCTGTTCGAGTGTATCACCACTCGTGATAAATTTCTTCCTTATGTCCAATATAAAACTACCCTCTTTCAGTTGAAAACAATTGCCGCTTGTCCTGGCACTATATGCTTGGTAAAAAAGTCTTTCTCTATCTTTCTTATAACCCACCTTATACACTGAAAGGCAGCAATAAGGTCTCACTGTTGCCTACTTTTCTCTAGGTGGAACAACCCCAACTCTCTCAGCCTTTCTTCATAGGAGAGGTGTTCCAGCCCTCTCATCATTTTCATGGCTCTCTTCTGGGCCCACTTTAACTGGTCCATGTCTTTCTTGTACTGGGAACCTCAGAGCTGGACACAGTACTCCAGGTGGGGTCTCATGAGAGTGGAGTAGAAGGACAGAATGACCTCCTTCCTCCTGTCGGTCACGTTTCCTTTTATGCAGCCCAGGATACAATTGGCTTTCTAGACTACAACTACACATTGCTGGTTCATGTCCAATTTTTCATCCAACAGTATTCGTCAGTCCTCAACAGGGCCGCTCTTGATTCATTCATCCCCCAGTTTATATTGATATTAGGGATTCTCCTCACCCAGGTACAGGACCTTATACCCAATATTGTTGAACTTCATGAAGTTCTCATGGGCCCACTGCTGAAACCTGGCAAGGTCCCTCTGGGTGGTGTCCCCTCTAGCATAACAACCATAGTAGTTAAAGGGCTGGACAATCTTGGTGAGTCTCTCTATGACACCCTTGATTCAAGCCTCTGGCCAGCAGTAAACCATGCTAGATAACAGGAAAGGATGGCAGAATCGGGCCTCCATCCCCCACAACAGAGTTACCCACTCCATAATCCTTTGCTTTTTTCCCCGGGATCTGCTGTGTGCCTCAGGCTCAGCCAGCTCTGGTCCTTCATTGGATGCAGCTCCCAGCTGATCACCTGCTACCAGAGCACTGACCAGGTATTTCTTTGCTGTGTTTTAGCCTCTGCCTAGCATCTACTGAAAAGATACTTGACGCTGCTTAATCAGGAGTCGAGTAGGAACAAAAGCTAAAATTACCTTGTGACCAAGAGTAGCTGACGGCACTTTAAGAGCTACTAGAGTTTGCTAGAAGCCTCAGCCTCCTACAGATATCTTTTTCTGATCAGGAGTCTGATGATCCCAAAAGATATTCCCAAAAGATCTCAAAGCCATGCCCAGAAACTGCTGCACAAATTGCTGCACCTTCTGGTTACCTCTGTTAGCTACCATTTCTGACATGGGATTGAAATGATACAAAGTACGAACTTCAGTGATACTCAGTGGCCGCCCACTGGTGGATAATGAGAAATTCTAGTGGAAACATGGTTTGATCTTCACAAAATTAGATTCTGACTGCACTGATTTTCTCCTCTGTTTATGGAGAAGTAAGTACCATTAAAATCTCCTGTGTTCCAATTTAGTTTGAACATTTACACTAGTGCTTTAGACCCTCAAATGTATTATATATTGCTCATTACTATACAGAAACAAAATATATGTTACCTCATATTTTGGCAGTGATATATAGTTGATTTGGGGCATTAGTTTTATTAGAATATCCCAAGCACCAAGTATATATTTTTATGAGCCTTTAACTGATATTGGGTAGTTGTACACTGAGGTTTGGTGTAGAGAGACTGCAAATCATAGAATCATAGAATCGTATGGGGTTGGGAGGGACCTCTGGAGATCATCTAGTCCAACCCCCCTGCCAGAGTGGGTCTACCTAGAGCACATTGCACAGGACCTTGTCCAGGCGGGTTTTGAATGTCTCCAGAGAAGGAGACTCCACCACCTCTCTGGGTAGCTTGTTCTAGTGTTCTAGTACTCTCACAGTAAAGAAGTTCCTCGTCATGTTTTGGTGGAACCTCTTATACGCAAGTTTGTGCCCATTTCCTCTTGTCCTGTCACTGGGCACCACCGAGAAAAGACCAGCCCTGTCCTCCTGACACCCTCCCTTAAAGTATTTGTACGCAGTGATTAGATCGCCCCTAACCCTTCTCTCCTCAAGACTAAAAAGACCCAAGTCCCTCAGCTTCTCCTCATAGGAGAGATGCTCCAGGCCCTTAATCATCTTTGTGGGCCTTTGCTGTACCCTTTCCAGCAGTTCCCTGTCCTTCTTGAACTGGGGAGCCCAGAACTGGACACAGTACTCCAGATGGGGCCTCACGAGGGCAGAATGCTCATGGCAAAGTAACATCTTGAAACACTATTGCATTTTTACTGGGAGACCCCCACAAAAAGAAGAAAAAACAGACAAAAATAATTAAAAATTATTTTAAAAGTGGGTTTCAGTTCAACAACCCTATTTTCTTTCCTTGTTATATTCAGAATGAACATATATTCAGAATGAAAGGGAACAGTCAACATAGTTTCACAAAAGGGGAGTCCTGTTTAACTAATTTGATAGCATTCTAAGATAGGGTCACCCACCTAGTGGATGAAGGGAAGTGGGTGAATATAGTTTGTCTGGATTTTGGTAAGGCTTTTGATACTGTCCCTCACAGCATTCTTCTGGACAAGTTGTGCAACTGTGGGCTGAGCTGATTCATTGTGCACTGAGTGAAGAACTCGCTGAAGGGCGGAGCTCAAAGGGTTGTAATGAATGGGGCTACATCTGACTGAACACCAGTCAACAACTGTGTTCCTCAGAGCTCACTTCCAGGGCCAGTTCTATTCAATGTATTTTTCAATGACCTGGATGCAGGAGTTGAATGCACCATTAGCAAGGTTGCTGATGATACCAAACTGGGAGTTGCTGTTGATCCCCTTGAAGGATAGGAGGCCTTACAGTGGGATCTACGTATATTTGAACATTAGATTATGATTAATGGGATGGAATTTATCAAGTCAAAATGCTGGATTCTGCCAGGGACAAGTATAAATTGGGAAAGGAGTGGCTGGAGAGCAGCCCTGCAAAAACGGATGTGGGGGTGCTGGTTGGCAGTAGGCTCAATAGGAGTCAGCAATGTGTCCTGGCAGCCCAGAGGGCAAACCACATCCTTGAGTGTATCAAACACAGCATAACTAGCCAGTCAAAAGAGGTGATTATCCTGCTGTATTCAGCATTGGTGTGGTCTCCTCTGGAGTTCTGTCTGCAGTTCTGGGCCCCACAATTTAAGAAAAATGAGAAGGTACTCAAGCACATCCAGAGGAAGGGAACAAAGCTGGTGAAAGGGCTGGAAGGCATGTCCTATGAGAGGTGGCTAAGGACTTTGGGCTTGTCTTGTTTGGAGGAAAGGAGGCTGAGAGGTGACTTCTTTGCTCTCATTGTTCTCAGCTTCCTGAGGAGGGGAAGGGAAGAGGGAGGTGTTGATCTCTTTCCCCTGGTATCCAGTGACAGGACACACGGAAATGGTACAAAGCTCTGCCAGAGGAGGTTTACACTGGACATTAGGAAGTATTTCTTTACCAATAGAGTGGTCAAACACTGGAACAGGCTTCCTGGAGAGGTGGTGAATACCCCAAGATTGCTGGTGTTTAAGAGGCATTTGGACAATGCCCTTAATAATATGCTTTAACTTTTGGTAAGCCCTGAAATGGTCAGGCAGTTGACCTAGATAATCATTGTAGGTCCCTTCCAAATTGAAATAATCTATTATCTTTATCTAATTAAGTCTGCGAAAATTACCAAAAGTTTGTTGTAGTTTTGATCTTGTGCTTTTTCCATGAAAAAGAAGCAAAACAAATGTACATGAAAGAATGAGGTGAGAAAAGTTCAAAGATAGAAGTTACCTTCTGTTTCAATGCTGAATCCTGCTAACAGCTTCGCTGAAGGACAGTTATATTATTGGTACATCGTCTTGACAGACATTTGGTCCTGGAAGTCTGGACCAGTAGCCACACCTGTTTAAGATATTCAACTTTGCTGTAATTTAGCTCACAGATACACAGAGAAGTGTTGCAAAATGTGATTTGGTTAGTAAAGTCAGTTTTCTTTTTTTTCAACATAAAACAATGTGAGGAGGAAGGCAACCAAAAAAATAATATGGTCAAGTTAAAAAGATAGGAGGAAAAAAGGCAGTAACATGATAAAAGTCACAACTGCATTTAAGGATAAAGCTTATACTCCTTTAGGTATCTCCAGCTGTCAACATAAAAGCTAAATATCTGAGCTCGCTCTTGTGAAGAGAGGCAGTGAGTAGAGTTCTAGTCAATGAAACCTAGAGAGCTTGTAAGATGACGAAATATTACTGTTTACATTAAGGTAAGTTAAACAGCCCACTGGTCTCCATTACCTGTTTTTACCTCATGTCCATTGTCTTTGATTGGAGCTTAGATACCTAGCTAATGCATAGGCAACTCTACTTTAAATTGTTGGTGACAGCAGTGTCATACATGTTCACCTCTGTTGTTGATCTGTTCATGCCATTTCACGTGATAAAAACGTGAAGGTCCAACAAAGACTGCTGGCATTTCAGGTGACAGTGAAAGTAGCAGATGTGACAATAAAACTTGTTTGTTTAGGGGTTTTAGTGGTATTTTTTTTTCTTGGATTGGCATTTCTTTACATTACTATCAAATTAGGGAATATGAAAGAGATTACTAACACTATAATGTATCCTCCTCTTCCGTGTTCATGGATAGAGTTTAATTTTAATGTTTTAATCTTATCTGTTTCCTGTACTATTCTCCTCCTAGTTTGCCAAATTATCTTATTGTCTTTTTCGACTATTTATGTAAAACCCGAGATTTGAGTTCATTACTTATTTTTTCTTAGTCTTTATCCCCTTGCCTTTCAAAATACTTTTATGTAATAGACTGATGGTCTGAGCTGAATGTTTGTTACTTTATACATTTTACAATATACAACTTTACTCAATAAATGTCCTATCTCTTCCCAACCTCTCCCTCAGTTTTTGAAAAGATAGGTCCACAGGAGTTCCAAAAAGACTATTTGCACATGTAGATTTAAAATTCATTCCTGTACTTGTTCCCAGTGTGACTGGGAAACTAGGTTTAATGTTTCCATAGAAGATTCATACTTAGTGAATACGAAAAACAAAATACCTAAAACCAGTTCAATCATAAAATGGGCAAAAATGTATTTGATAGTTTGTAGTTACAATACATCTATTACACGAATCACTAGGTGGCATATTGTATATCCCCTTATAATTTTTTTTTTTGTTAAAATGAAAAGATAATCTGTTTATATTTGAAGGCATGCATATTGTTATTATTTCTCATATTTATTACTTTATAGAAATAAAAATTCTGGCAGATTAAAGAGTTTGACCTTAGATTAAGTTTTGATATTCAGATATTATTGTCAGGATTTAGTATCCTTCCCGAGGCTGAATTTCGGTACGTGGTTGGGTTTTTTTCTTGAAAGCGTTGCTTGGGGTTTGTCTCCATTCCAGATTGCTACATACATGTAAATGCAATGAAGTTGCATTTAGATGGTAAGTGTTTACACACCACAACAATGGACATGCAAAAAATAAACTTGTAATTCTGTTAAAAAAGACTAATGATTCTGGACTTAAAAGCAAAGTGGACTGGACTAAAAAGAGAGTAAGTGATAGCATGGATTTTGGCTGTTTACTGTGTGCTTAATTTAGAATGAAGAATATCTCTTTCTACCCTTATTTTGCTGACAGCCTAGATTGCACAAGCCTATCTTTTGTAAGCTCTCTACGTAACCTGAATGTGTTTCCTTGCTCTTCATGTGCCACATTAGATTTAAGAGGCTTTAGGATACCAGCAGAGTTAACACATTTTTTGACACTTCTGTTACTGGGAACTTATGAACTATTTATCACTAAAATTTTGTCAAATTTTGTTAATTAAACATAAATGATCTGTATTTCCTGGTATATTTGTAAAACAAATATTTTGTACTTTGTATTGAGGCCTAATCCTCCTTAAGTACACAGTAAATCTTATGCATATTTGAGGAGCAAAGTCTAGCAGATCATATCCTGTCCCTGACACTTTGGAAGCACAGAAACTACAAACACGGTTATATTTCTAAGTTTCCATAAAACCAATCAGATCAATGAGTGACAGTTTTCTTGGAGTTCAGCGTTTATCGGGGTGCAGATAGGTTTCAGAATGTGGCAGAGATTTGATGGGACTAGTGCTTCCAGGAGTTGTACTTGTAAAAATTTCCATTGTGGCTAGTTTGTCTCACTTAGTCATTGTCACTTACCACTCTCCAGGGAGAAACTCATTGAAAGAATTGCAGTGTAGAGAGCCATAGAACTTCATCAAATGCTCTCATGAAAAGGAAGAATTTCTTCCAGCTAAACAAGTCCCAAATGGATAACACGTACATCTTGGCCTGACTGGGCTGCCTTTGAGATAAGTGCAAGAAGAAATCTGTTCCTCTTTGTTTCCCATCTTTGAAATAAATGGACTTCAGCTAGAATGCCACGGTCAGCCTGATTTGTGACAAAATACAGTTAGGTTCTTAGATACCCAAAATTCAAAATGAGTCTCTCCATTACCTTCCCAGGGACAGAGGTGAGACTAACTGGTCTGTAGTTCCCAGGGTCCTCCTTCTTGCCCTTTTTGAAGACTGGAGTGATGTTGGCCTTCCTCCAGTCTGCAGGCACCTCTCCTGTTCTCCATGACCTTTCAAAGATGATAGAGAGTGGCCCAGCGAGAACATCTCCCAGCTCTCTCAGCACTCGCAGGTGCATCCCATCAGGGCCCATGGACTTATGAATGCCCATTTTGGCCAAGTGGTCCCGAATCTGGTCCTCCTCTACTGGAGAAAACACTTCCCCTCTCCGTACCCTCTCCCTTGCCTCCAAGACCAGAGATTCATGAGGGGCAGCCTTAGCAGTGAAGACTGAAGAAAAGAAGGCATTCAGCAACTCTGCTTTCTCTGT